>VXAK01008755.1:0-25424 GCA_013399435.1 Arenaria interpres | reverse complement strand
TTCTCCCCACGCGCGGTGTGTACGAGGAACTTCTCGGCACAATATCGCTTAAAAATAATGTATATATACTGAAAATCAAGCCACTCCGTACGCGTTTCCCACGCCGTGCCTTGCCACGCCGGGTGACATTCCTCACCGGTGTTGAGGTTTCGTTTGGCTGCTGCTGGGGTTTTCTACTGATGCTGCTTCTCTTTTTTTTTTTGGGAGGGGGGTGTGTGTTTGTTTTCTTCTTAACTTATCTCCGAGCCGGAGTGCTGTCTGGTGCCGTTAGGAGCACAGAGGCGCATCCCCCGGGTACCTGTTTTCAGAAGGTCTGGCTTAGGATGGGAGGGAAAAGCTACTTTCTTTTTTTTTTTTTTTCTTTTCTTTTTCCTTGGTTTTGTTGTGACATTGAGTGGATGTGACTAGCTGTCCTTGTCGTGCGAGGATGCAGCTCTGTGGTCCCCGGGATTTTTGGGTACAGGTTCCTTTGCCTCCCCGGAGGGTGGAGAAAGGTCTGGAGGGAGGGAGTTCTGGGGATGGATGGAGGTGTTTTTCAGACACTTCGTAAATAGTGTGTGCTCATAGTCTCCGAGATCTTTCCTTCTTTCTTCTTTTCCGCCTCTGGCTTCATTTATTAAACTGAAAATATTCTTACATTACTGGAGATGGCTTCTATCCTCACCACCACCAAAAATTGTGGAGACCTGTTCATGTAGTTGGCTGCTTATCTATTGTTTATTGTATATGAAGACTGTTTAGAAAAAAATACAGCGTTCTGGTAACTAAATTAAGGGGGATTTAATCACTTTTCCATCGATGAAGGAAAAAGACATGCATGTTTGCTGCAGGCTCATTATTTGTTTTAATGGGAGATTATACAGAGCATATTTCTCAGAAATGAAGAAACTTTCTTTTTCCTGATATTCTTTAAAACAACCGACCGAGTGTGTGTGCGTGTACGTGTAGGCACGTGTGAGTCTCTTCCACCGATTGAAACCTATTTGTCAGGCTCTCCTTCTGAGCTCTGTTTTGAGGTACTTAAAAACTAAACTACTGTAGCTTTAAGGTGACTGCAGATAACAGTATTACTGTCTCTTATAATTAGCAATCTGCTGAAACTTTAAATCCTCTTTGATGGATATGATGATCTATGCGAGAGAAGAAACAGTATTCCAGCAAGCTTTATTATTTTTATTATTATTTTTCTGTTTCCAAAACAAAGCAACAGTGTATCTTTCTTTTATTATTGTTGTGTTCTGGCTTAAACTGCTAATGGCTTTATTATTTTTTTTTTTGCACATGTGGAGAAAAATAAAGTACAGCCATGTTTTACACTGACATTTATCTGCGTCAAACTTTAGTTATGCTCAAGAGGTTGTTTAATCTTCTCTGAATAATAGACAGGGTTTTTTGTTCTTATAACCTGTCCTCATTGTGTGTATTTATGGAAGTTGTCTTCAATTTAAGACGAAATATGGGAGCTATGCAAATAATTTAGTGACCCATCCAGAATAAGACTTAGCCAGGATATGCAGACTATGTCTTTCATTGCCTCGTTTGGTATAGATATCTTTTCCCATAACGTCTAATTTGATATTTCCAAATAGAAACTGAATAATGCTTATGGTATTTTAATCGAAAATTAAAGTTTGGGGTTTGAGTTACTACCTCTAAAACACGAGAGTGTCATTGCCATTTATTTAAAAGTCAAAAAACATCCAGTCATACCAAGTAGTTGTCTTGCGAGTAATGACCAGTGACACTTAATTTGGCTGAATTTTTGTTCATGTTCATTTAGCTTCCTGTAGAGGGTCTTAAATGAACTATGCGATACATACTGGGTTCTCGGTCTCGAAAACTGCCCGACTTTCCTGTATTTGTTGTCTCCGGTAGCTTATGAAATGCGTGCACAGTGTGTCAACCTTTCCCTTAACAACAAAACCTATGAGCAAATGTTCGGTGTGAATTATATTACTGAAATAAAATATTCTATAGTTGTCATGGTTACAAATAGAGGCAGGGTTACTGGTTTTCATCTGCATGCTGGGGAGGGGGAGTCTAGTTTTGTCACTTTTTAATTACATTTCTAATGAGTGATGGTCATACTTCAAGTACCCAATATATTAGATACACGGCATAGTGAATTAGATTTTGTCAAAGTCTTGCTGAAACGAAACAAAAAGTGGTGGTGTGCTGGAGCAAACCCTTTCTTTTTCGCTGTGTTTTTTTTTTTTTTTTTTAAGCAGAAATCTTGAGGAAAGAAAGTAACCACCTCTGTTTGTCTCTTGTAGATTTCTCCTGTAGATTAGCAAGCTGCAAGGCTTGCTGCTCTTCTTCTTCAAAAAATAATAAAAAGTATATAATGTGTATATGTTGACTGGAAATTCTCTCAATGGAGGGGGAGGAAGATGTAGATCTAGAAATTAGATATGATTTCTGGGTTTACTGTGCACCGGCTCTGGTGCTGTCACTTTTAGTGCCCGTTTGCGAGGAGAATTTGTTATCCCCAGGTTTGCTGCGCTCGTCTCGCCAGCGATAACTGCTTTGCTCCCGTGTGTCCTTCTCCTCCCAGGTTGCAATCCCGTGTTTCCACTGGAGTCACTCCAGTGATAATGGCCACCAGAATCGGGGCCTTAACTATTTCCAGTCGTCGGCGCTCATCCTGCTGCTGTTTCTCTGCTTCTCTGTGCTCATCTGCAATTCAGTCTTGTCCATGCCTACTTGTTTTCCTGACCTTTTAATTTACTTCCAAAAACCTATGGACCCAGTTTGTTGATTATTTTTTTTTCTCTTTTTTTTTTTTCCTGTGCTTCAAAAGAGGGGGAAACATGAATTATTTTTTTTTCTCCCCTTCTTCTGTGTGTAGAGCCTCTGTGTGCTGTGCTGGAAACTCACACACAGCTTTAGGAGAGGGGGCAAAGTACCCCTAGATCCATAAATGGAGAAATTGCAATCTGTCCTGTCTTAACCCTTCCGTTATATCCCTGTTGTGGACTTTTTTTTTAATTTTAATAATGACGTGGAGAGTTTTTGCTGCACTTCTAAGTTTTGGGGTCTCATTAATATTTTTCTTAATTTTTTTTTAGCATCCTTTCTTTAACTTTAGGTTGAGCATAGCATTACAAAGGCTCTTGCAGTGATTCATCCGCCAGCTACATGGATCCCCTTGGATTTGCTGCCATGGGCTCTGGCCCCAGGGAGCCCAGACACCTGAAGGCCTGATCCTGGAGCTGCTCTGTTTGCAGAGCATCAACTTCATAGTGAGCCACAGAGGGCTACAGCATTTTCACGTCATTAATGCTTTGCACCATAATTGAGGCTTTTAGCTAGCTAAAATCTCAGCATGGGTTAGCAACTTACTTGGCCCTTCAGCTTTTTCTTTTTTTCCCCTCCAGAACTTCCATTTGGCAATATTTGGCCCGGCAGTGTGCTGACTCAATAACCTTAAATATGACACAGTATCATTAGATTCTGTGATTTATTTGTGTATCTAATCACTTTCATAATGTACTCATCTCTCCACAGAAGAAACACTGTATAAATAAATAGCTGTATCCTGAAGCCCATAAACATACAAAGTAGATAACGTTGCCTGGAATATACTTGTGGGCACTTGAAGATATTGTATTAACCCTTTGTCATATCTTTTTTTTTTCTTTAAAAATTTTCCTTTCTGGCTTTGTGTTTGCTTACCCAGCGTGGGGAAGGGTTTTTAGCATCCCTCTGTGCAGTTAACTCTTTTATGAAGTTACTCGTAGGAAGATGGAGCTCCTGTGCACAGGCTGAAGACTGTCTTCTCAAGAAGTAACCTGCCAGCAGCAACTCAGAGCGCGAGGCTGTACGAGACGTAAACAGCTTTGACATGCTGCTGTCACTTCTATGTTTCCTTTGTTACCAGAAGTACAAAGAACTCTTCCTCAGCTATAAAGAAAGAGATTAAAAGGAAATAGATTAGAAATCTCTTATGGGAACGCCTTTCTGTCAGATTTTTAGAAAGTCAGCGTGCTTCACAGGGGTGAATATTCGCTGGTTACCTGTTACGGTTAAAGCAGAGCTGAGCAGAGGTGATCCAGGAGCTGCCCCTGAGAAGCCTTCCTGGGGCTCTTGTCATGCAGCCCCTCACCTCTCTGCTGTCCTGACCATCTGATAAATGACACTAACTGAATTCCTAGTCACGCTCTTCCATAAATAATTTTATGTTGTGGATTAGAATATCTGGAACGTGGGGCCACTTTTCTTAATTTTTATGTGCTGGGTTTTGTTTTGTGGTTTTTTTTTTTGGTCAGTGATGCTTAGGTCTAGGTTTTCAAATATCTTCAGCTTGGGCTTTTTGCTGTAATTGGCATTAACATCAGAAAAACGCATAGGTTTTTTATTAGTCTTAAATCTCATGTAACTTACAGTGCTGGCTTGCAAGTAGTAGTGCTGATGCGCTGAAGCAGTCTGCTTGAACTACAACCCAGACTTTTAAAATTAATTCAACATTCCTTTTGCAGTGTTTTGTGGTTTTGTTTTTTAATTCCCTGCCATCCATTACAGCATGCTATACGACATATGATATTAAAGGACTTCTGTTCAGGCTTGGTTTGGCTTACTGGAAGACACAGTTCTTGGATTTGTCTCCAGTTGTAGGACTAAACTCTACATAAATACAGGTAAAACACAATTTGATTGAGAAAACCGGGTTATTTCTAGGGGCATGTTCTGGTACTCATGCAGTGCAGCAGTTCATAAGAAAATTTGCTACTGATAAAATTCTCTGCAATGTTGTTAACTAAAAACTGTTAGGTGTGCATGTGGTAGGAATGTTTTTGGGCTCTGAACGTAGTTGAGAGATACTGTGAAGAATATCTCACACTCATATAAAGGTAGCCGAGGCAATAATGGTGTCCTGCAGCAGGTCTCATAAACTCAAGATGTGCCTAATTTGTTGAGCTGGACTTTGTTCATACAATTCTTGATATTTTTTTAACCTTGAGACAGACTCATTACCAGTTACCACTTTTTTTAAATAAAAACAACAATAAATCCCAAATCACCCCATAATCATGATCCGCACTGCAATGCAAACACTAGAAACCATGGATTTAAGAGCTTTTGTTTCAGACTCTTTTTAAAGTCTGTGCTGATGAGTAATTAATATTCAAATCAGATACGCTTTGTCAGACCTTGTTGCAGGATTTTGTTTTTTGGTCTGCAGACGCGATGCTGGTGGATTTGCAGATCGCAGCATGCTGTAGCTACTCCAAGAAAACTTTCTCTTCTCAGTCTGAGGCTTAAGCATGCTGTTTCCCTTAATTAGAGGCAAAAGAATTTAAATGCTGTTAGTTTTTCCAGCCACAGGTGAACCCCAGATCAAAAGAAGAGAGGCCAAAGAGTTCAGGAAGTTCATCATCATAATCTCATGACATGGAGTAACTTTAAAGTGGATGCAGCTGTGTTTACCTGTGCTTTGAAATATATATGTACTGCAAATTTTAGTTGACTTGTAGCTTGTTGAACACCTGAATTCATTAAATGATTCTGAACATATTGTATACTTCAAAAAAACCTTCATTTTTAACTTTCTCTTGATTTTTATTGTCTCTTGCTTGCCAGGAGTGGAGAACCGCCAAATTGGAACACTTCATATTACAAAACGTTGTTGGATATATAAATGTCTGGAAAATGCTTTTGAAGCTTTATGAAATCCTACAGAATAACTAAACTTAAGCAATATCTTTTTTGAGCTTCTTCCTTATCCCTTCATAAAGTTTGGGAGGCGGGTGAGGGGGAGACGTTGCTAATTCTGGATGAAATTTCTTATGTTTTGGAATGAAGGGCAGAGCATAAAAATACAGTTGAATTAGTTCATACATTTTACATACATATGTATCAACCTATACACTATGAAACAGCTCCTTGATGGTGCCTATATTCTTAAGTATATATATTGGTAGTGGGATGGGTCAGGAGAGCTCTTGAGAATGATGCCGTGGTTGCTTGGAGTATCAAGGCTAAGAGCTCTGATGTCAAGGGAAGTTGGTTCTTCTGGTTCGGGTCTTTTCTTTTTTCCCTTCTGCCCTTTTTTTGAATGGCTTGTTTTAGTAATATGCGTTGGAGGCTATAAAGGATATCTCAGAAGGACTGTGAACGACAGAAGGAAAGGGATAGAAGAAACTCTTTTCTCTAAAATGACACAGGTGGTAGTAGTCCCTGGGATAGGAAGAGATTTCTGGAAGTTAGAAATATGCGGCTTCTTGATTGTGTGACATTGGTTATATTCTGAGGGTTCTGTTGAGTGTATGAGAAACTCATATATATCATAACCACTTCAAAGATGCAACTCGCTTCTTCCTCATCCTCCCTTTTTGCATGGGGATAGGATGATGCAACAAAGCATATTCAGATGTTCTCCATCATGATTGTGGACTGCTCTGCTTCCCCCCAAACACTGGTTTGCCCGCCCCACAACTTACAAACATCTTGATAGATCACATCTGAAATGCCTAGGTTCTGCCACAGATACTCTGTCCTATTTGGAGCAGAGAAATACCAGATATAGTAAGGATATTGCGTGGTGAGAAGTTCTCAAAAAATGCTGTAGTCTCCTTCTTTAGGAGAAGGGAGAAAAAAATTGCATGGTTAATGCTTCGAGGTCATCTCTGATAGATCTGCTAATACAACGCAAGGCAAAATGTTAGATGTACTGTACTGCCGCCTTTATTATGCTATTTTTGATTATATGAGGAAAGTATATATTATTTAAACAAAATTCACTGTTCTGAGTATGTCTTTCTTTCCTTCTCTCCCCCCCCATTATTTCACGATTCTAAATATTGAGCATACCAATCAATACTCCATTAAGAGGAGAATTAACCTGGGAGAAACGTGCATGTATTTGCATGTAATAGCTTATTTCTTGGTCTGTGGCTTTGTGTTGCCTTTCCCCCATGTTGTCGTCTTTTTTTTTTTTAAAGAGCACTCCAAATATTTGTATAATTACTTCTAATAGCGAGGTTTGCCATGCCCCGTCTTAATTCTGTCAATATGAATTGCTGGTACAGCCTTCTGCAGCGCCCTGCTTGCAGGCAACATCAGTCAAATGTTTGTAGCTACTTTTTTGCTTCTGTTTTACAATAGCTGGACATCAAGGTACTAGGCTCCAGATCAAATGTTGCTCTTGGTTACACACATGTAGTTAACAGAAATCAATGTTGCATAGGCATAAATGAAAGTTGGATTTGATCTTTTGTGAGCTAACTCTTATCTCATTTGCACTGATGCTAGTCTGGTTTTTCTGCAGGCTAGATTGAGCGTCCCATCTCAAATTCAGAAATTGTGTGACTCTTGCTACCTGTGCCAATACTTTATTATGTTTTCTGTACAAGTCTGAAAGTAAAATCCACTCTCTTGCTTTCTGAAGTCTGAGCCTTGAGACTGTGAACAAGTGTAATGAGATTTGATTAAGAGCTGCCTATGGCACATAAGAGCGTGGGATGTGCCTGTGTGGGACCTTCTGGGGAACCTCTCGGTTGATCTTGATGTGTGAATTGTCACAAGAGCTGCTGAACTGCAGACCAAATCCTGATCTAGTTAACACCTGTGGAGCTGACATATTCCAATATGTGTCTGATGTTGCACAGTGTTTTTTGTACCCCGAGGAACAAATCACTTGTGAAAATGCAGCTGTGAAGGTCTGAAGGTCAAAAAAGAGTCTGCAAATCCCAGTAGATGACAGCAGCTGCAGAAGACGGGGGTGTCCAGTTGAAGAGTAGGCATAGTTTCTGGTCCCTGGTTTGTGTGGTTCCAGTACTTCAATACCTTTTTTAATTCCATTCCCCTTGTAGTTCTGTATTATATAAAATGGGCCCAATTTGTCCTTGGCCCAAATTTGTGGAGTTAAATGAAGTTACACTTGGTACCCTGAAAATCTTAGATAAATGTTCTGCCTGTTCTTAAAGATTATCAAATCCCCAAAGTAAAGCCTATTTTCTAGTACATTTTTCTTTTTGGAAGAGAAACGTGTAATTTTATGATTAAACTTCTGGGCAGTTCTAGTTCTGCAACATCACAACCTTATCTCTCTATGAACTAAATGGCAATGGGAAGTTGTGGCTGATATTTGAGCTGTTATTTATAGGGGGAAAAATAGAGCATAGAAATGGTATAGGAGGTAAAGGGGGAAAAAAAAAAAAAGACTTGCCTGAAGTATATAAAATACAGGACTGGCTTTAAAAGTGGTACTTGGATACAGAAATGCAGCCAAAGACAAAGAGAGCTGCGGTTCACTTGTTGCCATAATACTCTTTACTTTGGTTTGTTTGTTTTTTCTCTCTCAGATAGAAATTTTAAAGCCCATTTGTGTGTGTGGGGAGGGGATGCTCTAGCTAAAAGAGAAATTGCAGCGAGTTTTCCTTAAACTCACTGTTTCAATATCACACTTGAACAGTTCACAGCAGCATCCTTCAAGCCTTCTAAAAACTGTTCTTAGACAAATCTTGTGGTTGCAACAGCAAAGTTACTGAAGTATTGTATTTCAAGAATTATACAAGTAAAACAAAAAAAAGAGCACTCAAACCCCTGTGCTCTGCTGGCTCTTTTATTCAAAAAGTTCATGTAGCTGCAGTGCTCTGATGGCAGAGTTAAGGTGGTCGGGGCTGGACATAAAGAATGATGCCCAGTTGTGTCAGGTTGAGAAGCTTAAACTCTAATTTATGATGGAAATGCAGGTGCAGCTTGAGCTCAGGCATTGACTGCTGGAGGTAATGGTTAATCCGGGCATTAGGTACCTCTGTACTTTTCATCTGGAGAAGCCAGTGGACTGGTTAGACTATTGCTGCGTGTAATCTGAGTGGAAGTCCTGGTTAACCATTTCCTTCCTCCTATTTTCAGGCTATGCCATTCATCGTGCAGTTATTCATCTTTAGCAAAACAGGAACAGACTCAGATTCCATCAGAATACTTACTAAAATGACATTGCATGTGACAGCAGATTATAAACCTTCCCCTGTCTAAATATTACCTTGTAAAATTCAAATATGCCAGATCTTGAGGTAGACCTGTAACCTCTTGAATTTTACTACAGCCATTTGTAAGTTTGCTTAAGAGGATAGTTTTACCCTAAAAAAAATAAATTACAAACCCCTTTATTTTTATATGTAAAGATTGTTGTTAAATTCACAATCAGAACTGCACAGCCTTGGGCTATCTTTTTGATTAGGGTTTTTTTTATATCTTTCTATTTTCTAAAGAACAGTAACAGTTCTCTTCTGTGCTTGTCAGGCATAGCAGCATGTATTTTATTTTTATAAATATTTTGCGTATTTATTTTAAGGGGGCAGGAGGGGGAGGCTGTAACCTTCCCCTGTTAATTGCTGCTCTAACAACAAAGCTGCTTTTGGGAAAGGACTAACCATCAGGATAAGATCCGAGAAATGTCAGTACTAATCTTACCTAGATAATCTATTACTTTTAATTTTAGGCAAAAAATTCAGGAGTGTGGGCATTGTGTGTATAGCTGTCACATGGAGAAATACGCCATTTGATCTTGGCTTGATGTATCTAATAAGAGAAATACCGTTCACTGTAGTTGCAATCAACATGATGTCTAGGTAGAGGTGCTTGGAAGAGTGATGATCCTGAAGTGGTGATAGAGCTTATATAGTCTAACACCAAGCGACAGCATCACTCTGTGCAATCCTTAGCCTCTGTCTTCAAAGAAAATTGTAAATACAACTCTGAATCTCTGGGAGAGCTGTTGGCCAAGAGGAATAAATGGGGTACCTTTGAATCTTAAACTCAAAGTTTCTGATCTTTGAGCTAAAAACTGTCTGTTAGCCCAGCCTGGAGCAGACTTGCTGATTGGTATGTGACCTGGCTGCCACTAGAGAGGGACGGAGCTCTGCACAGAGCAGGGGTGCATTACTCAGGTAAAGAGCAGATCTCAAGTAAATGAGGGTTTTTTTGACAGTTTTGGTTTTCTTTCTGAAGGTAGAAAAGGAGGGGCTGAATGTTAAATCATACTATTGTTTATACCCAAGAACGACTTCACAAGCAACGTCTTATTGCCCAGAATCATCTTTGAAAAGACAGAAATGCTTCATGTTCCATGTATGATCAAACTCACAAATATTCCTAGCGTAAAGCAGCAATTAACTAGAAATTGTATTGTGGAAGCTGGAAACAAGTTTCTAACCACTTGGATGAACAAAGAAAGTGCCATATCTTGTATGAGATGGAAGCTCAAAGGCTTCCCAAGGAACATGGGAAGGCAGTAGAGTTCTTCCATTTTCTTTCATGTTATGTGATTTTTCTTTCATGTGCTTATCCTTATTTAGCGAATCTGAAGCTTCTCAGTTGAAAGGGAGAGGTACCCCTATAAAATCTGTGAGGTCAGCTTCAATTCTATGTGTAACTACAGCTTCTCTTGGCCATTTTAGGGTCAGCCGTGCATAGTTTGATCTGCCTGGTGACTCTGCTGGTCCCATCTGGCTGTGTTTTAAAGCAGTCTATTTTACGTGTATGTAATATATATATGTATATATATTCTGAAAGTAGCTGCACAGGTACTCTGCCTCCAAGTTGCTGAATTACCTCTTCTGTCACTGTACCTTAAGCCTTCAGTTCTCTTATTTAGAATTAATCTTGTTTCAAATTAATGAAAACACCACCTACAATTATTGAGAATCTTAAGGGTGAAGCATGTCCTGTTAACTTCAGTTTATTTTTGAGGGGTTTTTTTTTGTCCTTGCCTCTTCTTTTCAGGCAGTAAACTCTTCTGGGAAAAGGGCTGTTATTGTTTTTGTCCGTACAATTCGGACCTCCTTCTTAGCTGCGCCTTGTGCTCTAACAGGACAAAAATGATTCATAATCTCTGAAAATGCTGCTCTTCCTCCTCCCCCCCCACCTCCACCTTTCTCCATTTTAGTCTACAAAGATTCTGTTATGCTGAGGCAAAGCAGAACTTAATGCCACTGTACTTTTCTGTTTCTCTTAATTACTTATTTTTGAGGAGGAAAAAGTATCCTCAAGAGGTAAAATGAACATTAAAGTAACTTTGGGAATCATGGAATGCTTTAATAGGATTCTTTTAAACTTCTAGCTCATATTCTAATTCAGAGATGCTGGGCTTACTAGACAGGGGTGTATCTGTTTTTTCTGGAAAGCAAGTATGTGCTTTGTCTTACTCCATTAAAAATAGTAATCCCAAGAATATATTGAAGGCTCTGAAGTATTTAGGAGGTGGTTGTTGCTGTGGAGGTCCACAGTCACGCCCACCAGAGGGCATTTTATCACCAATTTCTTGGGGATAAAGTTTTTTTTTAAGTCACGAATAAAGTAGTAAATATTGGATGGAAAAGCACTGTATGAAACATTGTACAGATAGCTTTTTTTGTTTATATATAAATACATATGCTTATTTCCTGGCTGTATTTATATGTAAATAAGTAATGATGTCAGCTTGAATGGTTGGGTTTCCCCCTCTGCTTCCTAAATACTTTCTAATTTTACTTAGGGATAATCGGGAGAAAAAGGAATTCTTTAAAGCTCTCCCACAGCTGGTACAGCTTTCCGTTACCAGGAGACTGGCCTCCCCACCAAACAGGAGCAGCAGATACTCTGGGTGATTGCAGTGTACCTCTGCTCCCCCTTTTTCAGGGCACTCAGCAGCAGAGACTGCTGTTCAGGAGCCCTACTCATTTAGGAGGCTGGAATTTGCAAATACACTTAATAGCGAAGCCCCTGGATTTTAAGGAAACATTTGGCAGCCGGGGAAGTGTACATCTGCCAGATGGACCTGACGTCTTGCGTTTGGCAGCAGTTAATGCTAAGGCATGATATGCAAAATCCAAGAATGACAGCTAGGAAATGAATTTTTATTTTAAAAACTGCATTTTGGTTTGTGGTTTTTTCTTTTCTCTCATATGTCCTCCATTACAAAATAAAGCCTCTGCAGGAAGGAAAAATACCTTTTCTTCCCCCTTTTCAGGGTGCTTCCTTGTAAAGTTGACATTTGTGCTGAAGGTTGGGCTGTCCCAGTTCAGATGTGTGACCTTCGTCAGCCATGGTACAGCACGCATAATGTGATTAATTCCCTTCAGTTCCCTGTGGACAAATATATTCATTCCACCAGAGCCCCCATGACTTGTTTGCAGCCTCAGCAGAGGCCTGGGGTCATCTGAGACCAAACTGCAGACCTGGGGAGGGATCTGAACAACTTGTGCTGTAGGCAGAGCAGTGGTAAAAGCCTTTGCTCCCTGTGCAGGATCCTTTCTGCATGTGTGTGGGACACGTGGTGAATGATTTGAGTAGAGATTTGGATACTCATCCTAAGTGCAGCTCTGGGACCTGTGGTTAGGTCCCCATGTTGTGTTTGTGGCCATCTGGATAAAGATGGGAATTATTCAGAGCATGTCTGTTACTTGCCAAAAGTAGCTGATGTCATGAGGATGGGTAATGAGGAAACGTAGGTTGTTTTTTTTTTTAATTATTATTTCTTGTTCTTCAAACTCTTCAGGTCAAAATGCTGCACCTTGCTAGACTTGCAGCCGGCGTAGGTCCTGCCACTCCACCACAAATTTGTGATTTCTTTGAGAATCTGGCCCTAATCCACAGAGGTTTGAGTGATCTTGTTTGGGGTGAAGGGAAGGAAAGGTACAAGCTAAGAGCATAGTTCTCTAGGGCGGTGTCTGGGGAAATACTTCCAGTGAGGATGGGTGCTCTGTCCTTCTTGTGTGGTGGTAGTGGGGAGCGGGAAAGTGCTGTGGCCTCCCCTCATTCCTGGTGATTCATGGGGAGACAAGAGTGGGAGCGGTGCTGGGGTCTGAACAGCTCTTCCTCCTACCTGAAATAGGGTTAAGGTCCTCAACAAATGGTTGGGGAATTGTGTGGAAACAATTGCTCAGACCTTAAAAAGAATATAAATAAAATATTTACAATGAAAAAGTGAGGTGGAGAATTAATCAGTACTAGCTCCTGCCTCAGCAGCAGCAGCCAGTCTCCTCGTAAATGCCTGGATGTTTTTCAGCCTCTTTATTCAGATGATAGATCCTTTAGCCAAGAAATATTTTTTTCCGGGAGTGTTAGTGTCTGTGCAAATAAATGACTTATAAAAGAATTTTATTAATCCTTTAGGAATGTTTCTTTGAATAACATTTTTAGCTAGCTAGATCTGCTTTCCAGACCTATGTCTTTACCACCTTGTCATCAGAGTGTACTAGCTTAATACCTGCAAGCCTTGTAAAAGATACAACAACTCCCTCAACTCTTAACCACAAGGTATTTTTGTTTTTCTTTATTAATATTTGTGGGCTCAAGTGTAAATGAATGTTAAAAGGACTTTGGATCTGATCCTGTATTTTGGTTCCTTTGCTTTTAATTTTGCCTGTGGGAATGGACTGAACTAAATATAAATGTGAGGCCCCAACTGTAAAGTTGTAGTGGGTGAGTTAGTCTGCTAAGAACTTTTGTTAGGAAAAAAATAAAAAACCAAACAAAAAAAACTCCGTTAGGATAAAAAAAAAAGTAGATGGCAGCACTAAGCTGTTCTGAGGAAGAGAGGATTTGAAGGTGAGAAGGATGAAAAAGCCTGTTAAATCTGCAATTATTGCAACAGTGCAAAGCTCCCGCAACACTATAGTAACTCATATTAGCAGAAGAACCTTGCAATCTGGTTTCCCTGCTGTTACACTGGGAATAGATACTACTGCTTCCTCTCATTTCATTAGCAAGGACCATATGAGGTCTCAGTGTAATTCTGAGCTAAAACAAGCTTGTATCTAGGTTTCCAACAGAGTGACTTAAGGATTTGACCTGGCTGCTGTTTGTATCTTGGTGCTAATTATTACCACTGTTGCTATTGTATCAGAAACAATTCCTTGGCTTCCAAAGTATACGCAAAAACATACTTAATGTATTTTCATTTTGATATATAGGTCTGTGGTAAAGTTCTGGGGGTTATTTGCTTGGTGAAGAGGACCATGTGGCCAGCTATGTTATTTGACAGAAGTAGCCTGCACCAAAATGAAATCTTATAAACATGCTGATTATCCAGTATTTCAATTAGTATTTAGATGGGCTTCAGCAGAAGCCTTTCAGTTGGAGAACTGTTACTTGTCACCTTTTTCTAACTTTGCTGCTTTGCTGAGTCTGGTGTCAAACATGGATTTAAAGCACCTCTGGAGGGGGGAGGAAGAAATGGTTGCATTAGAGCCAGATGAGAGCCTTGTTTCAAAAATGTTTTTGAGTAGAGAAAGACTGTCCTCCTGTTTTGTGAACAACAAAATAAAGAGAAAAGTTCACTATTTTGTGACTGTTCTTGTGTTTCAAGGCAGCCTGCCCACCAGTGTTCTGAGTTGGCAGCATGTGCCTGGGGGAAGGGAAGAAACTTGGATACCTTTGGGACAACTTTGAGCAGAACAGAGGAAAAACCACATGGTTTAATTTTGACGTAAGCAAAAAACCAGCTGTTTCCACCTCTTTATCTAACCAGCACTCTCCTTAGCAAGGAGGAGAGCCTGCTGACGGTGCAGAGCGTGAGCTTCCCCCAGGGTGGGTGCTGTGTGGAGAAGGGAACTCTGTAGGTGATGCAAACCAGCAAGGAGCAGAAAGGTGGTAACAGGTGTCATCTACTGGGGTGAAGGTTGATTTATAGGATTTAAGTGTTTTATAGAAATGAAGGCTTGCAGAGCCTTACTTCATGAGCCAGGATCAGGGCTGCAGTGCCTGCCCCTACAGATAGTGTCTCCTCCCACCATACTTGTGGGCTTTAAGCCTCCTGTTGGAAGGCGGAAAGTGTTTTATAGTGGTGGAGAATCACAGAATATATCAATTTGGAAGGGACCCATAAGCATCATCAAATCCAACTGCCTGCCCTTCGTAGAACTACCTGGAACTAAACCATCTGACTAAAAGTGTTGTCTGGAAGCCTCTTGAACTCCAACAGGCTTGATGCTGTGACCATTTCCCTGGGGAGCCTGTTCCAGTGACTGACCACCCTCTCAGTGAAGAACTTTTTCCTAATGTCCACTCTGAACTTCCCCTGATGCAGCTTCATTCCATTTCCTCATGTCTTGTTGCTGGTCTCCATAGGGATCAGTACCTTCCCTTCTGCTGCCTGCCTTGAGGAAGATACAGACTGCCATGATCACCTCTCAGCCTTATCGTCTCCAAGCTGAACAAACCAAGTGACCTCAGCTGCTCCTTGTAAGTCTTGCCCTTGACCTTTCATCGTCTTGGTCACCCTCCTCTGGACACACTCGAGTGGTTTGATGTCCCTCTTACAATGAGGTGCCCAAAACTGCATGCAGTGCTTGAGATGGGGCCATGCCAGTGCAGCGACTGGTGGGACAGTCACCTCCCTCGACTAGCTAGCCATTCGGTGCTGGATGCACCCCGGGGTGCATTGGCCCTTTTGGCTGCCAGGGCTCACTGACTTGTATTCAACTTGCCATCAACCCCAAACCTAAAGGAGGATGATCCTCGTTTACCCCGAGTAGCTGATCCAAACAGCCTGGGGCCCAGCTGGGGCCTCAACACAGTTGGGAGTGCAGGCCCCAGGGCCTGTCTTGGTCTGAGCCTGCTGGCGTTTTGGCTCTTTTTAATGCTGATGACTGGAAATAAGTGGTGGAGTTGGTGGCCCCCTGTGCTTGGCTGGAACCCGTGTCCTGCCCCAAAGGAAGCAGCACAGGTCACCAGGAAGGTGCCAAATCTCTCCCCTGATCTGAGGGCTCAGTTTGGCTCCATGTCACCTCCTCAGAGCTCTTACTTGGCTGCCAAATGCCTCATGGTGGCTGGCGGCTTTATCCAGTCAGGAGTTTAGGAAATGGCATGGTTGGTTTTTCAGTCTGTCCTTAGTATTTTAAAAAACAACAAAAAAGCCTTTTAGGAGGAGTTGTTAGTTCAGTGTGTCTGTTCTGTAGCTCCCCCAAGGTTTACTTCTCATGGGGCTTCTGCTAGTAGGTAAGTTAAGTGATTATCAGGGTACTTGATTAAGTGTGAAGAGAAAATAGATTCTGTGGTTGGGCATTTGGTGTGTTTAAACCAAATAGTTAATAAGAAACCCCCAAAATTAAAACCCACAACCCCCTAGCAACCCAAGAACTTCTTATCTTGGTTGGTTTATAGCTTCTCCTGTTCTGAAAGTAACTAATTTTGTATGGTGCTGATTGGACGTACTGTTTGTTATTATAAATACTTCAAGAATTTGATGGGATTTAAGACTGCTGAAATAAAATGTAATTTTGGGAAACAGCAACTAAATTCTGCTTCTGGAGAACTTGATGTGTTTTGGCATAGTTTTTCACACTAGAATTTTTTGTGTCCCTTTGAGCAGCTGAGATGGTTAACTGATAAATGTTAAAGGAAGGAAGAGTTTGTTCATCTTGTCGATCTTATGGTTCTGTCATGCCCTCAGAAGATGGGAAATATGATAATGTGGTGGTTTTGTGCCTGAATTTAAGTTCACGTGATATTCTTTTTCTTAAGAATGTTCATTTAACTTAGTGAATATTTTTTTCTGAAAAACAATATTTTTCGAGGACTAAATTTGTTGTATCCAAATGAATCTTTAAAACAGACTGACCACTGAGCTACCAGACTTTTGATACATCTAATCAAGAACCTACTTCCAGCAGTTCCTGTGGTCAACCATTTATTAAAAGGACACATGATGCTTTGATTTGGGTAGTTGTAATTATTTTTGTCTCTCACTGCGTTTTGGGGATTATTCTAGAGTTAAATACCTCGTACCAAGAGCTTTTATCATGGACTCCTAAATCTGTTGATGTTCTTAACCGTATAAATGGGTCTGCTTTGGAGGGTATTCTTGCTTTTTTGGCCTTGAGAGCCCCTTCTGGCTTCAAGCTCTGCAGTCTGGTTAGATATTTTGAGACTTACTTTTATCTGTTCTATAACTTGTAGCTTTTATTGAATTCCCCTTTGTTATGAGACCAAGAAATAAGAAACTGAAGTTATGACTTCTCTCTGCTAGTCACAATTTTACATTTTTATTTCGTCTCTAAAGTCTGCTATTCGGTCTTCAGTCTGTCTTCAAATAAGTGTCTCCACATACAAAATATTGTTGTTATGGTCCTCTGAGCCATCTCTGAGTCTGCAGTATTTCCCTTGGATTTGGGTGTCTAGCACAGGCAGCAAGGAAGCAATACTGTTGTTTTGATAGTGGCACTTCAAAACTGCATTATTGCTCAAGCTAACACACCAAGGGCTTTTGGTATTGTTTTCCCTGTCTCATTGAGCGGTTGTTTCAGGATTTTTCCATGACCTCTCCGGAATGGAGCTCATATGAATTTTGCTGAAATAACTTAAAAGTCTAGCTTGCTCTCCCTGAGGTGAAAATGGTCTATTCTGCTTACTTCTGTACGGATTATCGTTGGTGTTTTTAAAGGATGGGAGTTGCCCTTTTGCTTAGATCAGTGTCTCTTTTGAGCTATCCTGCTGATTAAAACGCTTTGGGGAATCTGAATTGGATCTTGCTCTATCTTTGGAACGAGGCTAATGTTAAGAAATTTGTGATTTCTCATGTGTTTATCAAGGATGTGTATTCTATCAAGGGTCCTAACGTAGTTCTCCTTTCTTTAGCAAGCCTTACTGATGTACGAGAGGGTGATTTGCTGAAGTTGAGCTGTTCCTTGCTATTCTCAGTATGAGATGCTAACTTTTGTCTCTTTCTTTTTTCACTCTAACGAATACAACATGAAGAGGAGGGGAAGAAGGAGCAGTATGACTTAGTGTACATCATGCCCCTTCTGTTTGACAAGCTACACAGCCCCCGAGGTATCCCTTGGCTCACGCTGGTGCTGTAGTATCTTCAGTGCTGACAGTCTTGCATTTGAGTCCTCCAGGTCTAAGCTGCAGCACACAGGTGTCTGTTGGATTCCCCACAACTGAATAATGCCCTTCTCTTGCTTGTGTGCCTCACCCCATCCCACCCGTTCTCCCATGCTGCCTTTATAATGAGTCAAGTTGAATTTCTTTCAAAAACTTGATCAAAAAACCCACTCAAAGTCAACCTCCCTCCCCCCAACAAATGTGGCGTCGGCTTCTGGCTGTCACTTCTCAGGTGTCTGAACAGTTGCCGCAAGGCTTCTACTTCTCTGTTCATTTGTGCTGATTTAAGCTGAACGTGTCTGATTTATGAAATATATCCTAAACAAAGTTGGCTGACTAGCAACGTTGTTTTCTTTTTTTCACTTCACGGGAACTTAATTACTGGGGGGTAGGAAGGGTTTGGGTGGCTGGTGTTTTTCTGTTTTTATTCAGTTTTCGTGAAAATTAGATCCAAACATAAGTACCGTGAATTTCCTTCACGCTGCAAATTCTGAGAAAATATCACTTATAAACACTGAAACAAACAAATAAAAACGTATTCTTGCTTGTTTGCTTTGAAGTAATACTTGTATATAATCAAATGACTCCAGAAGCTGGCAGACTGCTTTAAGAACAACATCAAATGCGATTAAAGAAAATACTCAGTTGGCAACTGTTGGACCTTTATCATAGTTGAGGCTTCTCGGTGCTCCTGAAACAATGTGAGAATGAATAAATAAGCATCTTCAGAAGAATCTGAGGCGATCGTGTCTGTTTGGCCCCTGTCTTGCCATTCTGCTCAGTGACTTTCTGCATTTCTGCAGTGCCTTTCACTCGCGTATGTCAGACTCTGCAAAGCTGTACCGATGGGGAAGCTGAGATGCAGAGAGGAGAAGGGATTTGCCTGAGGCTCTCGGATCAAATGTATTTCCAGTTCTGGTGGCAAAAATTGCGGATAGCACATTTCTCTCTAGGCTCAAGTAATCTGTTGTCCTGTAGGCCAGCACTATTTATTTGTGCCTGGGCAGCCTCGAAGGTGATCTGCCCTCAGGGGTGGGTTGGTGGCTCTCGGCTGTAGCAGGGAGGTGAAGCTTTGTTGTGCTTCGGGCAGGCTGTAGTGCTGATAATAAAACCACAGCTGCCCAACTGTTAAGAACTTAGTCTCACAAAGATAAAATTTACTTCTAGTATGACTGTCCGTCCTGCTCCCCATAGAATAGATGGAGACAAGACAGTGATATTTTGTAATTTTTTTCCTCTAAAGGCGAAGCAGTCCTTCACCTCAGAAAAGATTGAGAAATCTTCTTTGTCATAATCTGCCACAGCAGTGCCTGTGGCTTTCAGCACTTGAATTTTGCTACTTTATTATGTGGTGTTCTTCACTTCAGTTATATATTGGGCCATGGAACATTGGAGGCTCATTGGCAAGACCCTTGGTCTGCTGCAGTGTGCCTCCATGATGGCTGACAGCCCCAGAGACCTTGCCAGGGAGCTGGTGAACACGGTAGGCAGGGAAGTAGCAAAAAAAGAATAGACTGGAGCTCTAGGAGACAAAGACATGACTTGAAAGCTGAGACTAAGGCAGGGTTTTCTGAGCCTGGAAAAAGAGGCTCTGCCTCAGAACTGCCTGGGAGTTGACACGGGAGAATTCATGTGAGCAAACCTGGGAGGAAAAACCAAAAAGTTGGCTGTGTCTTTCAACAGCCCTCTTGGAGGCTTGAGGTTGAGGTTCTGTAGATGCTGCAAGTGGCTTGAGGCAAGGTGGAAGAGGCACCATGCTGAAGGGAAGTGCCATGTTCAGTTTTGGGCCCCTCACTATAAGAAAGACATTGAGGTGCTGGAGCATGTCCAGAGACGGGACAGGCTGCCCGGGGAAGTGGTTGAGTCACCATCCCTGGAGGTATTTAAAATATGTCTAGATGTGGTGCTGAGGGACATGGTTTAGTGGTGGAGTTGGCAGTGCTTGGTTAATGGTTGGACTTGGTAATCGTAATGGTCTTTTTCAACCTAAATGATTCTATGATTCTATTCTATGGTGATTATGGGATGCTAGCACAGTTTAGATCCTAAATGGTTGGGTTATTTGTGCTGATTGTTGCTGTGTATGGGTAGTTGAATTGGGGCAGCTACTCCTAACTGCTTGCTTCCTCAAATGAGATTTCTCTTCTAAGGCTGGGTAGCAGGAGGCAGCAATGTTCTGGTTACCTGGAAGAATGTGGGTAACTGATCCACAGTACAGTGCAAAGTGATACTTCTAGAACCAGTGCTTTGCAGTGAGCCTTAGCGTTCATGCAGCAGTGAATGGAGCTGATAGACTTGTGTGTAGGGCCATGATCTGTCAGAAGGCTTCCTTGATTGATAGTCCTCGTCCTATTGCTAGTGGATGCTGTGGGGATGACTCTTCATTGCCTGCAGCAGGTGGGTTTTTTGCTTGTAAAAAACAGTCAGTCATGAGGTATGAAGAGCTTTTACACTGTTCTAGATATCTGATGCCCAGACACCGACAATCACTGTCAGATATCTCTTTCTCAGTAGCACAGGAAAGCTGGTGCTGTGGGGTGGGACAGAGGCTCTTCAGCAGGAAGATATCCTGAGAGCGTAGAGCCGGGGCTCAGGCCAGGATCAGAGCAGCAGTGGGTAATACTGCTGCAGAGATGAGTGGTGTAAGCAGCAGGTATCAGAGCAAGTAGGGTGTTGGAAATCTGAAGTGCTGTCCAGAAGGGAAACATCCATGGAAGGAAAATGGGATGTGCAGGCAGGAGATGATAGAGCTTTTCTTGTTTGAGCTTAAAGCAGAATTAAGAGGATAATCTGCTGTGACAGCTGCCAGGTAGCTACTGTACTGCTGCGTTAGTGATGCACCGGCCCTTTCCTAGCACCCACGGCTGCCAGCTGCTGATAGAGGGACGCAGCCATGGATGGCCCAAGTGGAGATATAGTGAAGAACTTGGCTTATTGGGAAATGGAGAGCAATTACAGAGAGTAAAGTACTTCCTTTTCGCTTGGAATAAGTGAATACCAGTTAAAGATAGGCTGCAGTGTTGCTTATGCAATCCTGAAAACGTTCAAGAAAGCCAGAAGTAGCAACTGAAGAAGGTGTTTGTACTAATCTTGTTGCTGAGAACAGCTAGGTGCTTGAGCCTTTGAGTTATTCAAATTGTTCCTAGTGTTTTATTTCTGAATTTGAAAACCATCTGAGAAGGAAATTACTGTCTGACCATCTTCCAGTTGTGTTCTCATAGAGGTTGACGGTGCTTCCAGTCTGAAAATGGTGTTGCCAGTTACCTCCCTCTTTTTAGTTCTAATTGCTTTATTTGCCTTATCTCATGGTTCTTGCCTTGATGGGGTTTCTCCACATTGGTCATGAATGTGCTTATGCAGGTGGTAGAACAAGTCTTCAAGCTCTGAATGGTGGTTGTGGTAGAAGCAAGTTAACGTGTTCCCCCCAAAGGGTTGAATACTTTTACTTCCTAACAAACTGGATGGGCCACCTTCTTTTTTGCTTTCTATAACCATTCCAACCCTGCTGTGGTCTGGCAGGGTGTGCTCTGACCTGAGGATCCCTTTTTGGCTCATTGTAGCCATTGCTTTAGGAATGAGGAGTCTTTGCTGGCCTTGGTATTGCCCACTTGAGAACCAGACCAAGAGGATGTCCTAGGGCAACTTTTTTTTGAAGTGCCCTATTTCTTTCAGCTGGCACAGACATCTCACCCAACCTGCAAAGCTGCGCGTGCCAAATTATGTGGTGGTTTGGTAGCTCCAGAGTCCAGACCACAACATGTTATTAGCATGGCAACCAAACCCAGGAACTGAGGGAAGTTCCCTATAGTTACCTGCTGCCCGGCAACCAATCCTGGCAAAGTGCACACATCATCTATCGTTAATAATTGGTCTATGCAAGCTTTCACCTACGTCTCACCTAGGAGGCAATGGTTTGTGTTTTGAGCATGAGAAGGTTCAGGGTTTACTCTGTTGGCTGTTTGCTTGCTTTTTATTTGGAGAAAACAACAAAACAAAAAAGTAGTTCAACACCATAAGAAAGCATCCTTTAAAAACATGTTTGACAGTCAAAAAAAGCCTTTTACTCACAGAAGAAAATGCTGGGTGTTTGCACAAATGCTTGCATGTGTTACTGGCTTAAGCCACTTCTGGCAAGTTCAGCAGTTAAACAATGTTCTAAGCAGTGGTGGAATCCAGGGCAATAATGGGGAAACTCCCACTGATGAAGAGCTTGCCTAAAGACTTAAATTGGTCAAATCTCTAACTTTAGTCAGAGAAGAATGTTGAACTGTTCTGCTTTCCAGATGTGGTGTATAAAGGGATGTCCTTTTGAATCCAGCTGGACATATTTAGCTTGAAAAGAAAATCAGCCACATGGGTAGATAGCAAATCTGTTCTGCAAAGACCAGTTAGTTCCACTGGAATGATGCCTGAAATGAGAACTTTTCCAGGTCCATGAAGTACTGCTGGTAGATCCTTCCCCACAGGGAGGTTCAGGAGCAGAAAATGTGGATCATCCATCAAGCAAGTTTCTTGAGGTCTTGTACTACTTTTTCATAATTTCTTGTGACAGAGGGTGGCCAGTGTTTGCTGTATCAGTTGGTTTGGGGTGGGTTTTGGGTGGAAAAAACAGTAGCATTGGGGAAAAACATAGTAGCATGAAAAAGAGTCCGGTGCTTCAGCAAAATAGGCAAACTAGTCTGCTAGGAAGTATCATAATTAAAAGCAAACTACAGTTGTCAAAATAAATGAACAAAACACAGTTTATGGTACATTAACTTGTTTGCTTTCTTGCACATAACCAAATTCTTTTGGATTAGCAATTGGTCTCCCACTCATTAGTGAGCATTAATTAGATTCTATTGTGGTACTTATTGGCAAATTTGAGAATAGGGAAAGAAAAGGACACAGGAATTGTTGGGACCGGGACCAATACACTGCTAAGCACTTATTGACTTGATCTGAATTTAAAGGCATAATTTAAGCTTTCCTTCATGGCAGGGGAGAACCAGCTGCCTACAACTCGCCAGGACGGCAGCAAACTTGCTGTTGTGTTGTCAGTACAGCCCAGTTGCTCTGTGATTCAGGTTTGATATTTTCTTTTTTTTCTTTGGAAAATGTCAGAGGTATTGCAGACCCTCTTGTGCTGCCAAACCCAGGCCACGGTCTGCCCTTCGCCTCTGTGTCACGCTGGGAGGGGAGCGGTGCAGCTCGGACATTTTCGTGTTCTACCCCTTGGAGCTGCAGCTGCCGCGGCTGTTACTCACAGCTTTCCCAAGAGACACAGAATGCAGTTGGGGTGAGTCTTGCCAGCTCTTTCACCCTCTCTGAGGCTGTGTATAACGTTAGTGAAAACTGACCGGAGAAGAAATTCTCATGTTGCTGTTGGGAGAGCTAATGGCTGTGTGCGAAGCATTTCCATGCCACTGATACCGAGAGGAATGCACGGGTTTGTGTCACAGTCACAAGCAGAATCCCTGCAATAGAGGGGACTTCTGCATGTCTCTGCAGGTGGCAAAGGAGATGTTTTAGCAAACGCATTAATTCGTAGAGAATGATTGCGTGGAGTTGGGGTTGTTCTCCCTTTGTATCAAGGTTTTGCTCTTGTCTGGTGAATTTTCTATGAGTAAGAGGTGCAGGAAAGAAACTGCGCCATTTGTTGAACTGTGTTTTAATCAGATGTTAGCACTTTGCAGTTCCACATCTATGTCTTCCTAGCTATCTCAGCAAGTTCTTTTGGATAACAGTAAAACACGAATCATGTCACTCTTATCTTTTCTTGCTTCACCAAGCAGGACTCAAACGAGGAGGTCAGTTACAGTGATATCGAGCCAAAGAGCCTCGGAGCTTTTTAGCTGAGAAAAGACCGCAGTGGGAAAGAAACCCTGGTGATGTGATATAGCAGAAGCTCCTTAGTGTTTCTAGCATCCAGAATGCCAAGGAAGAAGCCATTTTTTCTTGTATCTGAGTGTTGCTCCTTCATCTTAGGTACCAGGTAAAGAGCTTGCTCTTCTTTGTGGAGCACCTGTTAATCAGCGTCTCCTATGCTTGGCGTAGATGTTTGCAACATTTTTGGTCAGAGGTCTATTCCTTTCTGTTGGCCTGGTGAGCTTGATACAGAGTTGGTGCTTTCCTGCATACTTTAATCTAGTCTGAGATGTGCTTCTGATAAATTTCTTCTAAATTTTACCCCCAAACTCTGTTGCTTCTTTTGGAAATATGATTGACATATTTGTTTGGTGATATCATTGGTTTTGTTTTGTGGTTTGTTGTTTTTTTTTTTTTAAAGAAATTTCTTTATCTAGAGTAATATGATAAGCAAAACCAGATTGAAGGAGTTGGTTATGCTTGGTCCCAGTGCTCCATTAACTATGTACTGCTGGCAAGTTTGGAGGGTTACAAATAGCTATCTTTCATGCTGAACTCCTTATTTTGAGGGTATTACAACCTCACTCGAAAATGCTGAAGTACTTCCAGTGGTTTTAGAAGAGATGCAAGTTAATTTTAGAACTTGTGGTAAAGCAGATTGTTTAGTAACTTGGGGTAGCTAGAGCATGAAGAGCGATGGGGTGTCATGACTCTCTGGAATAGTTATCTGTGTCTAACTGAGCTCGAGATGATGTCATATCTCAAGCTGCTGTGTGATCACTGAAGGCTACGGAGATGGATTTTTTCCTTTGTCACGGGGAATCATCTGGGTCAGCTCCAGATTGGAACTTGCTTGGCCCTTTTGTCTCTGAGAATTTTTTCAGGCATGCTTGAAATATGGTTCATTTAGCAAGGTTTATCAGCAAAGCCAAGTGCTGCGTCAAGGTTAATATTCCCGCCTAAGAGAAGGTTTCTTGCATTATTTCCATGTGAGTATTTTTATTTTGCTGTGATTGATGGTCAGCACTTAACTGTGTCTCTAATTGCCAGGTCAGCTAAGTTAGGCTTGTGAAGCATCTTTGGTTACGCAGCGCTGAATGTTTGAATGCGGAGCTGTCAGGTGCACTGCCAACTATTAAAATACAAAGATTCAAATTATATGCCTTTGTACTGAATACAGTTCATAAGGAGCCCTGAGCTCCAGTCCTTGAGATAAATTGGGCAGAGGAACAGTTAAATATGAAGTTCTCGCATTGTGTTATGAAAACACTGAAGCTACCTGGCTTGGCCCAGTCAATAAGTGGAAGGGTAGTGGTGAGACTCTTCCAGGGTATGCACTGTGGCATCAGCCTTTTGGTAACATTTGGACTCAGCCAGGTTTTTATTTTTGTGCCTATTATTAAAAACTTAAACATTGAAGAGGGACGTGATGGCAAGAATATTGTATTGGGATTATTCTAATAAATGCCATTGTAGTTCAGATTGCTAAACCCTATTCACTAGGGGCACATCAGTTCCTATATCAATATATTCTCTAGGATTTTTTTTTAAGATGATTTTATTCTGTGTAAATAAGAAATAAAACTGAGACCAAGCTGATTTTGAGGAAATTATTAGATGCTGTAGAATTGAGCAGGGTGCTGCTGGCCTTCTAAAATTATGCTTTCAGCCTCTGTATCAGGAATACCAAGTTGGGACTTTTCTACAATCGTTTAAATCTTGCTGTGTGCTTTGAGTTTATCTGCAGGCGCATGTGGCGTGTTCTT
>VXAK01008753.1:415308-426756 GCA_013399435.1 Arenaria interpres | reverse complement strand
GGCGCGGGTGCTCCTCACGCGCACGGGGTAGCCCCCGCCCACCCCTCCAGGGCGGGGCGGGACCGAGGAGGCGGGCGCCTTTTGGCGGCAAGGGGAGGGTAGAGGTGACGGTAACGGCCGCCCGCGTGCCGGTGCCGGCCCCCGCCTCGGGGCTGAAGCGGCTCGGGCGGGNGGCTCGTGCGGGGCTTTATTGGCGGGGTTTGGGGGCTGAAGGGCGAGAGGCGCCCCGTGGGAGCAGGAGCTCCGAAGCGCAGCGCGTGGCTCCCCGCCCTCACAAAATGGCCGCAGGTATCGACCCTTCAAAATGAAAAGGCACTCAATGCTTTGAGGGACACAGGATTAATTTCTTTCTCAGAAAGAAATTTCAGAAGAAGAAATTATTTTGAATTGCTTCATTCTTCATTCAAGAGTGTGAAGAAATTCTTTCTCAGAAAGACTTTTTCAGTAAGGTCTCTTCTAATGCTTGGGAAAACGGTGTTTTTAGATTATTCCAGTATCTGGATTTGTGTGAAAATGCTTACTTTATAGCAGGTATGGCGTGTGGGTTTCAAGGTCTCTGCGTTTCTGAGCCTTGCCACAGGTACAGGGAGGAGGAGGAGTGAGACCTGGGCCCTTGACCCAAGCTGGCCAACAGGATTATTTCATACCATGAACGTCACACTCAATATAAGTAGAACATTTGCTGAGGAGTTTCTCCCTCTCTCCCTTAATGGCTGCGATCCTGAGAACTGCTTGTCCCCATGCCAGACCCCTGAGCCCTTCCCTTCCTCCCAAAGCTGTGTACTCGCAGTGTCCAACATGTGCTGGCCATGGCTGGGAGTGCACAGCTTCCTGCTGATGGAATGGGCTGAGTTTAATCCTTGTATATCTTATACTGGTATCGGGGTCAACACTAGCTCTTTAGCGTTATTAATTAAGGTCTGGAGAGACCTTATAGCAGCCTTCCAATATCTGAAGGGAGCCTACAGGAGAGCTGGAGAGGGACTCTTTGTCAGGAAGTCTAGTGACAGGACAAGGGGTAACGGTTTTAAATTAGAAGAGGGGAGATTCAGATTAGATACCTGAAAGAAATTCTTTACTGTGAGGGTGGTGAGGCACTGGAACAGGTTGCCCAGAGAAGTTGCAGATGCCCCATCCCTGGAAGCGTTCAAGGTCAGGCTGGATGGGGCTTTGAGAGGTCTGGATGGTCTAGTGAGAGGTGTCTGTGCCCATGGCAGGGGGGTTGGAACTTGATGATCTTTAAGGTGCCTTCCAACTCTAACCATTCTATGATTAATGTTAATTATTTGGTCTTGTTCTGTTACATCTGTTTATATTCCAGCCCTTGCATTTCCTTGGTTTTTCCCAATTCTCCTTCCCAGGTGGGAAGGGGTCATCAGGTCATAGAAAAATTATCTAAAGGACAATAACTTGTTGTGGGTTTCTCAAACCATAACAAAGGGTCATACTTCTCTATATCCTCTCAATCTGAATAATTTATAGGCTAAATTTAGTGAAACGCTTACAAAGAGTCACTACATTCTATTTATGCAAATAGATAGGTTCATACGTATAAACAAAGAAAGAAAGGAACCGAAGAGACCAACTGGAATTCCGTATCCAAAATGCCTCTGCTGGTATGTGGGATTTCTGAAAATATTCAGAGATCGTTATTGCTGGTGGCAGCTACTATCTAGGCCAAACTGGGCACCCTACCGCACCTCGCCGTAGGGTGGGCAAGGTGCCTGCCCTGCAGCCACCCCCCTTGGCTGCCAGCTCTCCCTCTCCCTCTTCCTCTCCTCTCCTCCTGAAGCAGCCAGGTTCCTGCTGCTGCTCCTTGACAGCCAGCTCAGGAGGAGCTGGATCTTCACAACACAACATGCACACCATGGTGATGTGCCTGACGCTTCCAGCAGTGCTCAAAGCACTATCAGGACCTGGGGTCCTGGGTGACAATAGGGGGTGATAGATAACAGGAGTAGGGGACGAGGAGGTGCAGGAGGGAGTGGGGGAAGAGGTGAAGACCAACTTCAGTTAAGAGGCCTGCGTTTGGTTTTGAGATATGTGGTAGAAAAGTGGAGGAGGTGAGAGGGCATGCCTGTGCTTGGAAAGGCAAACCCCCTCATTAAAAATAATTTGGGAGATCATGTTAAGCAAAACCGAGGCTGCTGTCCAGACTCTCTTTTTGTGGTTTTGGGTTGGTTTTTGTTGTTGGATTTTTTCCTTTCATCTATCTCATTGACATAATTAACACTTCCTTCACTGACAGTTTGCATGGTGAGTCACAGTTCAGATAAGATAAAGGCTGGAAATAATCTAATCTGCATCATCTTGATGAGCAGCATGGGTTGCTTCCCTCCTTAAGCTTTCTATTGATCTCTCTCAAAAACCAAATGATCTTCGCTGGAAGTAGTAAAAGAAAAAAGGAAGTTAGCAGGGCAATAACCCCAACTGGCTTTAAAACAAAGTTTAATCAATTTACAGAAGGGATTGTGACATCTGGTTGGCTGCAACAGAGGACCCTATGTTTGACCTGAGACTGAGACAAGGTCACTGAAGTGGCAGTGTTGGCGTGGGCCCTGATTAAACTCTGGGCAGGTTTTACTTTTCCCAGGCCAGTGATGTCTCCCACATTCCTCACTCTTCCCCTTGTCTTTTGGGGGATCTCCTTCAGCATGCAGGTTGCAGTTCCTGCAGAAGCTGCATAGTGCAGCAGAATGAGAGCACTCTGCTTCTCACACAGCCATCATCAGTGGAGTTACCCAGACAATCTCAATAGAAACGAATGTGTATCCCTGACTTGGAAGACTCTTTCCAATCCTCTATCTCAGAGTCCTCTTGAATTTACTGTAAACCTAGACATGAGGATAAAAATGGTGATCAAACACCTCCATGCATTTCCAAATCACTGGAAAACCCTGCCTCTACAGTCCCCTCGGTCTAGCTGCTTTTTTTTCACCTTCTGGTTAAGGAATGTAAGTCTGCTTAACTCCAAAGGAAGTAGCTGTTGTTGAGTCTCAAATCTTTGGCTTAGCTGGAACTGCTGGCAGGTAAGATCAGATCACATTGCTTTTGCATCTCACTGGTGCCTGGTTTCTCTGAGGGTTAGAAAATGCTGGGGCAGCTTAGTCTTCTGGAAGCTATTTTCTCTCGCGCAAATCCAGTCAGACAGTTTTGTTTTCTGTTTGTGAAACATTTACTGAATTTGCTGTTAAACATACAGGAGGAGTCAATGACATTGTTAGAAACGTATAAAATAGTGATGTAGATTAAAGGAGAATAGGTGAGCATTTTTAAAGTCACTTCCACTGTTGTAGAAAATAATTTATATTCTGGTCTAGTTCCTGATACGTTAATGCTAAATCTCTGAGGAGAGACTGCAAGAAATATCTTGTATCTTGTAAATACAAACTTCTGCACAGAGTCTAGTTTTTCGGGCAGAAAGGCGAGTATTTACTGTTACGTTACTGTAAGAGTTGTTGCTAGGAGTGCATCTATGCACATTTGTTTTACTTGCTTCACACCACGTTCTTTTCTCTCTTGTGCAGCTTTGGGACCCACCCTTTAGCAGCCCTTCCTTTTAAAGAAATTCAGATAATGCGTGCATCAACTGTTTGAAAAACACAAGGCTCCAGTAATAGCTCTCCTAGGGCTAGAGGTGTGGTTGGAAAATAAAATTCATAAGCAGCGGAGAGAGAAAGGATTTTCCTATGTGGGGTGGAGGGCAGAAGAAAAAGCAGGGAAGGGATCATCTTCAGAGCACCACATCATCAGTATTCTTCCCCAGGGCCCTGAGGAGAGCCCAGTGCCTCTGAAAGAACGTGTCTTTTAACTCTTCAATTGTCTGCTCTTTAATGTAGCTGGCAAAGGAGTTCTCCGGACCATTTATACTGATTTGTAAATAACTTTTGTAGCACTGGGGCCGTTCCAGCAGATAAAAGCAAGTGTTGTGCCAGTATTTATAAATTTCTTTTTTTTTTTTTTTTTAAAGCACTTTATTCAATTGAATGACTTGATATGCCAATGCTTAACTCCTAGGTACCTGCTTGGAATCCTAGATCCAGAATTAGGGGCCTGTGCTTTCCCATCAATGCATGGAGTTTGTCAGATGACTCAAAATAGGGACTACGTACCCTAGTACTATGTAGAGAGAAAAACTTTCTGGAACTTTTCTGCCAGTAATGTATTTTCATTCATTCAAGATTCATAGGTATAATCTCTCCAAGGTATGCCTTACAGTTGTTTGTCGGAAGGAATGAGCCAAGTTATCCTAAAAACCACAGCAATGACTACATCTGCTGTTACCCTCCTATCTGCTGGTCTGGGGCTAGGGCACTTTCCCACAAAGTGAAATATTTGGTCTTTATGTTAGAGGAATCGGGCCAGATCCATCAGTCCAGGAGGTGAGGCTGACGCAGCTCCACACTCCCAAATCCAACTGAAGTGAGGTTGAGCGTGTATTCCCAGTCCAACACGCCAGCTTCTTCTGTGGTTTTGCCATTAGAGATGCACCATCCAGTCCCTGACTCTAAGGGCACATCACCTTCTTGCCAGCTAGTTCAGCTTGATCCTTACTACTGCTGACATACTCACTTGCATCCTTACTCCCGCCGGCACCACTGGCATAAGGGCTTCTGACACCTGGTCCAATCTAGTGGACAGCACTTCTTGTCACTCACTTGGGTCCCTCCAGCTGCTGGCACCGCTGGTCTCTGCAGTCCCAGCCCAGTTTCTGGCACCCAGACCCTCTCTCCCTTCCGTTGCTGGCCTCGTGGACATACAGGGGCCCCTATGACCTGCAGTCCCATTACAGTTGCTGGCGCTTCAGTCAACTCACTTCTTTCTCTCCAGTCACTGTCATCCAGGCACACAGGCTTTCCAACCCATGGCTTGATGACAGACTGGTGCTCAGACGCCTATACACATTCATACACCCAAAATAGAGAGTCCTTCACTCAGAAAAAGAGTTATAAAGGAATTTAATAAGATAAGAACAGGCTGTGCCAAGCAGGTGCAGGACAGGGCAGACAAGCACATCACCCAGCAAACTAGTCATACATGACTGTCCGTTTCCCACACTTGTTCCCAAATCACTTAGATCCCTCCTTTTCTTTGCCTTTGATTCCCCCTCTAAGCATCCTATAAAAAGTCCTATGCAATCCCAAAATGTGCTTCCCCTGCATGCCATAATGTGTCATATATCCATCCATAGGCTGCAACCTCACTCAGTCCTAAAATTGCTGTAGCGATGACTCATCTTGATGGGCTTCATGCCTGCACCCTGGGGCTGAGGCTTTCCTGGGACAGCCCTAGGAGAGGCCTGGATAGGTTTTCCTTAATTTGGGTTCCCATCTGCCATTGTGTACCTCTGCTCCTCTGGACTTGTGGATATGCGCCTTTGATGGGCTGATGGCTCCTGTGATGGGTGTGGGAGGAGCCAGGGCAGGGTATTATTTGGGCTACCCCTATGCCATTGTGTCTCTGCACTTCTTTGTGGGTGTGGAGACAAGCTTTTATCAGATAACCTCAAAACTGATGTCTTTCTCAATCTGGTTATGGAGGTTTTAAACCTGTAATTTCCTTGAAGAGTGATACAAAGTGGGAACTTTGCCTTTCCAGTCCAGTAATTATTATTGTTTCCTATATAATGTATAAACATTTCAGATATCAGAACCTGCAGGCGTCCCCTTCCTGAGGCAAATGATTTAACCAGTAAGATAAAGCTGTCAGCTTTCTGTTGGTCTCACTCCTTTTGACCTAATGAATCTTGGGTTTCTTTCTGAACAGTGCGCCAACTGCAAAAGGACTGGAGAGTGCCTTTCATGACAGCGGTATGATTAAGGATGTAACTTTGAACACCTAGGAGTCAGGAGGCCTTTTTACAAAAGCTAAATCATATCCCTTCGCCCCCCCGCCCCCCACCATTTCTTTGCCTGCTTTTGCAGGGCTTTGGTGATTGTTAGACCTTTTCTGAATGTCCTGGACCAGGCCTCACAGGTGATACCAGCATCTTCTGGATTTCTGGGGGAACTCAAATGAGAGCTGCTATGCTTCTGTCTGCTCTTCAGAAATATTTGTGGTGGGAGTTGCAGTGCAGCAGGTCATGGGGTTGTGGGGTGCATGGGACTTGCTGGGCAAGTGCCATAACCCTACTGACCAGCACCTCCCAGAAACACTCAACCTGTTGCAAGGTATGTGGCGGCAAGCTGCCCATGTGTGGTACAGCTGCATGCCCTCTATGCCATACATTTCAAGTATCTTTAATGCTGTGGCTCTAGTGAAGACACCACATTGTTCCATTATCCTGTACAAATACCAGAAATCCTTAATACCTGATAAGACTATGTTTCTGGGTGGAAAACAGGGACCTGGCTGCAACAACCCAAATGTATATAAGCCTTACCTTGGGTGCTTGTTAGACATCTATGTGGTCAGGACTACCTGGGCATCCTGAGAAGGAAAATTTTAAGTGAGTAGTCAACTTTGACAGTACGTGTGTGGTTTCAGTCTCAAGTTGCTGCTGAATTGAGGGGTTCTTAGACTGCAGTTCTAAATGTCAGGTACCAAAATTTTTCCTTGTTCTGGATCTGGCCCCGACTAGGATGACCTGGGTAATTATAGACCTGTCAGACTGACAGGGATCCCAGGGAAAAGAATAGAATCACTGATACAGGAGTTGCCTCAATAATGAATTAAAGAAAAGCGATGTAATTAATGCCAATCAATATGGGTTTGCAGAAAATAGATTCTGTCACATTGGTTTGTAATTGCATCAAAAAGATATTAAGTGTGGTTACTAAAGGTAATGCATTCAGACACGTGAGGCATGTGACTTAACCACACAACACTAAATCAAGGAAATGCAGAGACTATCCAGTCCCCAGTTAAAACATTAGCTTAAGATGTCCCAGAATGTAATTTTACATGAGGAATTGCAATTGCACATTTTCAGTGGGATTTTTCTTAGTTCACTTCTTGGCTGCATACGACCACATATCTGTTGGTACCTTTGAAGGAAACATACAGTCATCACAGATACTTGCAACTGATACAAAGGTTGAGGGAATAGTTAATAACATAGGTGATAAAATGGGATATCCACCAAAGAGGAGTTCCCCATGTGATGATATGTGAAAAGGACTAATGGCATGATCCCAGGAAGGACAAGTATTAAGCAGAAGTGATGATGCTGTAGTACTTCTGCTTTCAGGCTTTTAGCAACTGTGCCTGGGATGCTCTCTCCAGATTTGGTGTTAGCTCAAGAATATAGCAAAATAACAGCCTGTTGAACTTCCAAAGAGAATGTTAAAAGGTGCTTTGAGCATAGCCTGTTGTTACCTCTGGTGAGAAATGCCTTAAGAAGGTACTTCCAGCTAGCTTAGCAGTACTAGAAGTTAGATGAAATTAGGGGCAGGGTGAGGTCCCTTCCAAGGGAAAGCATTCTGTGATTCTTTTCCTAACAGATACACTGTAGTTCAAACAGGATGTAGTGTGGCAAAGTGATGCAGACTACTTTATTAAGAAAGCTGGATTAGACAATCACAGAAGTCCAGTTTGTGAACTCCATCTCCCTGAAAGTATTTGTGCTGCCCGAAGATTCTCTACAGCCCAAACCGCAGAGGGTTTAACACCTCATTATCTTCTTGGTTATCTGTAGATATGCAAGCAGAGTTTGTCTCATTCCTGTTCTGTGTGTTCTTGCATATAGTGACATACAAAAGATTGTGAGCTGGGATGATTCACTTATGATTGTGCACTTATATAATAACTTCACAAAACATTATTGCTGCTATGCACTTAGTGTTTTATTTAAATGAAAATTTCAGGTTCCCTCTGAAAGTGTAGCAAAGGTACGCTATGATTTTTTGGTGTCTAAAAATAATAAGGAGTAGCATGGGAAATGTATACAGGAGAGTGAATGCTGTAGAAAGATGCTGTTCTCTTGGGTTTTTTCTGATGCTGAATTTATATACAGAACTCAAGGTTCATTGAAATGAGAAAGTCAAATGTCTGCATTAAATATTCTAAACATTTGTTGGTACAAACCTCATGGTTAAGAACAAAAGCATTTTGTATATCCACATCACCCGCTCCTGACGTAAAGGCTCTGTATTATTGTACTATCAAATGTAGCCAGGCAGCTCAGAAAAAAGAACATATACAGAGAGTGCATATATTTCAGCAATGTCTTGCTGTGAAGCTATCAATGATTATTAAGAGATTCCAGTGTAACAAAGCAAACAAGGAAAAGTTTTAGTTAGTAGCTATTCTAAAGGGACTCACTAAACACTTTGAATTGACAATGTGTCACCTAATAGCTTCTGTAATGTGCTGGTCTCAGTACTAAATCAAGAGAGCAGTGTCTAATGGCTGAATCTTGTATGACATCCCAGAAAGCTGTTGAAATCACTGTTTCTATGGAAATTTCTACAAGGGAAATCCAAGGGGCTGAATGGATGTGCAAAAGTACGCATGAAGAGAAGTATTTTCATGCAGCATGGTGGGTTTTCAGGGATGTTGCTGAGATGGGTGATTCTGAGTGAGGTGCTGGTGTAAATCATTCCAGATGCTGGTAACTTAAAAAGCTGGCTCTGCTTATCAACAGAGGAAATGACCGCAAAAGACTGGTACTGGAAGATGAAAGGAGGTGGGGAGGAATGAAGTAGTTGGCAAGAAAAAAAAGAGCCAGCAGCTGCTACAGCATGAGTAAAAAGTGAGTTTGTTTGTTTCCCTATTGTTCAACTGAATTTGTTCATGATCTCATTGCTTAGAGGAGAACTGCTCCAGACAGAGTCACAGAACGATTATATCAAATAATGTTGTCACACAGTACTCTTCCGATTCAGTCTGGGGGTAGATTCTGCAGGACAGAGAATTTGGTCATCAGGTATCAAGGTTGTCAAGTGTCTGAGGGAGATGAAGGTTGAAATCTATTGATGTTTTACAGGGGACAGAGAATCCCTGCTGGGCTGTGGCTGGAAGCATCTGGCTAATTGCATAGGAATTTACCCACTGTTGGAAGGTGAAACGGGGCTAACTGCAGTCATGCAGCTTTCTGTCTCCAAGTACTGGCTAAAAGGAAAGACAACATCCCAACATTAACTATTAAGCCAGCTCAGATGTTGCAATACTCAGATCAAAGGTCTACAGAGATCTGGAACATCTATTCAGGGCTCTCGAGCATCCATCATACGTGCATATATACAAACGACAGCTCACGTTAAGTGAAAAAGAACCCTACAGTAAGTCCGAGTGTATGAAAATTTCAAAGCAGCTATAAATCCAACGTTACATGGAAAACAATGGTGCTTCCTCGTATTGAAAATCCTTCCTTCCTTTGTTGTGAGTCAAAAGTTTAGCAAATCTGACGTACGCCAAATTTATGTGCAAAAGCTGGAGTAGTTAAAAAAAAAAAGCAAGCTGGGAGTAGCTAACAATAGTGACGCATAGGGGATTGTGCTGCTCCCAGTGTTAGACATATGAGATAATATCAACATCAACATTGTCGCAGGAAACTCCGGATCAGGCTCCTGGCCAATTAAGTTACAGAAAGGCAAGGCACCAGGATTGCACTTGAAAATTTGAGGGTTATCAGGAAAAATGGTTAACGGAGGGAGGGAGAAGAAAAAAATAGCTTTGCGTTCACCTTTTCGGAGTCTTAATTCAGTCCATAACAAACCTTCATGGAGTATATCACAGAATCTTCTAGGTTGGAAGGGACCTTAAAGATCATCTTGTCCAACCCTCAACCTAATTTTGACAAAAATAAACACTCACACAACAAACAAAGAGCAACACCATCACTAAACCATATCTCCCAGCACCACATCAACCCGTCTTTTGAACACCTCCAGGGATGGTGCCTCCACCACCTCCCTGGGCAGCCCATTCCAATGTCTGATCACCCTTTCGGTGAAAAAATTTTTCCGAATATCCTATGGATACGTAACAATAATGAGGCAGGCCCTCAGCCGATGCGAAGTCTTGTAGCTCCATCTGAGTTTTCTGGAATTACATGTGCTTCTTGAGGCTGAAGTTGTGGCCCTAATCAGAGGTGTCTACTTTGCCATCCACCTGCCAGTATGCACAAAGATGTCAGATCACTGTCTGCTGAAGCCAAACAGCACTGTGCTGTGTATGTACATTATTTAAGCATAATAGGGTCTTAGTTCTTAGTAGTGGCTTTTAGCTAGTGCTGCAAAACAGTTACATTCGTAATCTATCAGGTGAGAGGAACATCAGGACACTGATTGGGGTGGGTGTGGTTTTTTTTTTTATAAAGCAATGTTGAATAAAAATAAAGTTCTATGTGAAAAGTATTTTTAAATAACATTGAACAGCTCCGAATAAAACCCTTAAAAACAGATCGGCTGCCTAGGGATTGTCTCCTTGCTTAATTCCACTTTAACTATATTAAAAGAGGAACTACAACCGTTCAAAAACAACCTAAATGTTTCAAGACATCCTTTATCGCGGCAAACATGCTGTTTTTCTTTTTCACTCAGAAATTATTGATCTATTTTTATTCACGCTTTTGGAAAAAAAAAAAAAAGCAAAAAAAAAAAGCAACTTATCTTGCCTTTAAGACTGAAAGGCAAAATTACGAGGAGTCCGCGGGCAATTGGAAAACACCCGCTAGAACGCAAACGGTGGTACGGCCGGTGTTACGGCCGGCATCCCTGGGCTCCCGGCCTCTCGCAGTGGGACACAGCCTGGCGCTGCTCCCTCCTGGGGCCCAGCTTGGTGTTGGAAAATGAGAACCGCTTATGTTCTTTGGCAGATTCCAGAGGAGAAGAGGTTGCGGGCTACTCCCATCTCCCGTGTGGATCGCTGACATCTGCGGAGCCTAAACTTTGCTCACCAACACCAGCCGAGCCCCCTGAAAGGAAAACGCCCGAAGATGAGCAACGCTCGAAGAGAAGCCGTGCTGGGCGCTGGGAATGGTGAGTGCTGTGGGGGAAGGTGCTTCCTGTCGGTGCTGAGCCACCAAAGAACGCGTGCGGCTATTGGGCCAGCTCTAGGCCCGTAAAAGAATCCCGCGGATTTATTGCGCTCTCGCGGAAAGTTCAGAAGTTTGAAGTACAGTATGTGTGTGCACATGTGGTCCTCTGTGGCCAGGAACGCTTAACTTCAGAACAACATCCATCTCTTCAAGAGTGATCTCTTTTAGCAGTTATTTCTAGTTGGCTGCCCCTTCTCTTCCCACCCTCCCCCCTGCAAAAAAAAACCTTACACCCACTTCCAGTATCGTGTCGGCATGAAAACTTAAACCACCCCACAATTCAGATGTCCGTCGTTAACAGCCAGAACACCTCCTCCTTATCTAAAATTTATATCCCCTCTTCATCTAAAATCACAGTAATTAGTCGCAGTGCCCGTGCTGGAAGTGGAAACCCCAGGGATATTCAGAACTGGAACAGCCTACCTTAATTTCCCAAGGCATACATTTGGTTAATTGGGGGAGGGTAG
>VXAK01008753.1:386970-414341 GCA_013399435.1 Arenaria interpres | reverse complement strand
CCCGGGGAGGCAGCAAGGAGCGCGGGGGAGCCGGGGTGTCCTTGGCCGCGATGCAGGGGGGGATGGCGACAGCGCTTGGCTCCCCCTGCCCGCCCACGCCGGGCCGGGAACAATTGCAGGAACTTCTCCTTTCCCGGTGTCCCGTCTAACGGAGGTGTGAGAGGAGGGGGGCTGCCCTGCCTCTGCCCCGGCTCCCACGGGGGCAGGATCCGGCCCTCCCGGTGGTGGTGCAGCCGTGCCCGGGCCTTTGTAAGCGCAGGACGGGACTGCCTCCCCCGGCGCAGCTCGCCAGCCGCCTCCTGCCCGGCCGGCTCCCAGAGAGGTCGGTCGGGCAAGCCCTCCCAAAGCGAGGGGGAGGGGAGCCGGAGGGGAGAGCGGAGAGGGCTCCGCGAGGGGGAGAGAGCAGGGGGAGGTAGCTGGAGAGGGGCTGGGTCTGGGAGCCGGACGGCGGGGAAAGGCGAGGGTAGGGGTTTACAGCGCAACGAGAGCGGCAGAGCGGGCGGGAATCGGGGAGAAAGAGGGAGCCCTGTCAGGTCAGCGGCGGGATCTGCCTCCTCTCTTCTCCGAGCCGGTGCAGCAGCCGGGCACAGGCAGGAGCAGGAGGCTCTAGGAAAAGCTGCAGCAGGCTGACTTAGCCAGGCAGGCTGGTTACAGGCTGAAAGAAGAAACAGACACTCTTAGATTAAGTGATATGTATTTCCCACCACCACCAATGTATCCCACAAGAAAGACCTCAGGCTCTTCCCTCTTCCTATTCAGATTTAGGATTCGCAAGCAGTAAATTCGGCTTTTAGTCATAACACCTCTCTCCCACCACCCACCCACCCCTTTCCTTGCTTTTTCAGTCTGAGTCATCTTCAACACCGGTGTCTGCCTACTGCTGCCTTCCAGGGTTTCATGGCCTCATCTGGGGCTTCGGCAGCTTCCAGCTCATCCTCCCTCCTTGCCTCTCTACATTTGGCTGCTTCCGAATGTATCCCGCTTCACTGAGTTGGTCTGGAGTGCCAGCATACCCACAACTACCACTCCTTTCCTACTAGCCATAAGTAGTATGCTGATAAATAGCATCCAGGGACCGGTGAAGGAGTACAGGGTGTAGATAAACATGACATTACATTCCTCCCTCCTTTTAACGAGCTTCACTATCTGGAAGCGTCTGGCTAGATCAGCACTTTTCCATCAAGCTAAAAGGCTGGGCTGTTGACACCTTTCTCCCTCCATTAAAGGTAGTTCATGATTGCTGGCAGCGACCGCCGTTTGGAGCATGCAAGGTCTGTGCAGAGAGAGATGTACCGCTGCAGTAGGAAGACCTTCCAGTCTCCTCTAGTCCTGGGCTTTTGAGGCAGGACTGCCTGCCGCTGGTGCTGTCAGGCAAAGGCTTCTGGCAGGCAACAGGTTAGCCGTAGCTGTGTGCGGAGAGATGGAGGCAGCCGGTGTCAGCTTGCTCCCCTCCAGCCTCCCAGCGACAGAGCAGGCGCCGCTGTCCTTTTTCATGGCCGAGAGAAAGCAAAGAAGCAAAGGTGTGTGAGCATGAGCGCCGTACATGTGTGCACAGAAAGGGGAGGGAGGCTAGCAAACATGGATTCAAAATTTTCCTCTCCCCAGTGGCTGTGCAAAGGAATGAAAGGTCTGCATCGAGGTAAGGAGCCCTAATCCAGCCAGAGTGGTACACTCCGCTCTGGGAAAGAAGTGGGGGTTGGGAGGTGGAGGGGCCAGGGTAAGAGACAGAGTGCAAGATGGGGAGGAAGCAGGGAGACAAAAGGGAGCAAGAAAGAGAGAGAGGCTCTCGCCCCCTTCTCTCCCCTCCTCCCTCCTCGAGGTGGGCTGAGAAATTTCTAATCAGCACTTGCAATTCCTTTCCTCCCAGCAATAATTCCTTTCTGTCGTTTGTTTATCTTTAATTTTTGGCTCTTGCATTTATCTTTTGTTTGGTTTTGTGCCTTGTGACTTCTTACTGCAATTTTGAAAAATCCCGCATGAGGTACAGTGGATTTAGTTTGGCTTCTCTTCCTCCTCTGCCCTCCTCTCCCACGTGCCTATAGCTAGTGTTTTAATAACAACAGCAAAATGATGAAGAGTAGGTCATCCTGTATTTCTTCCTGTGAAGTGACATGGGTTAGGACGTGTGTAGGACAGTGTTCTTCTCATTCTAGAAAAAGAAGGTACAATTTGTCAAGTATTTTTGAGCCCCTGTGTAAAGTGGATTCTTGTGAGCTACCAAGTGGAGCTTGATTCTGGAACGAATCCTCGCCTCGTGTTTACCATTATTCTTATTAATCTATGCATTTAAACTAGAGAGAAGTGTTGCACTGGAGACTGGATTCCAGTTTTACCTACTGAACAAGCGGAGCAAATTTTCAGGCTAAGCTTGGAAAGATTACTGTTAGAAGACGGTCCACGTTAAAGTGTAATCTTCTTTTCCTGTTAAGTGATTTTTCACAAATAATTTAGGACTCGGTACCTGTTTACTCGCCCTGTGCAGAAGAGCCACTGCAGTGCAATGGTATAGTACAAAGGCGGGTAGATTTACTACCTCTGCTTTCCCAGCCACAGTCTAGGAGGGCAGGCAGAGGGGGCATGCTGGAGCAAAGTAGTGCTTTGCTGTTTCCTGGCCAACTGAGCACACTTCTTGGGAAGGCAGGGAAATGGATGGGCTGTTTTATCTGCCTTGATTTGTTGAAGTATTCTTCTGACTTCCATTGACTGGCTGCACACAGTGGAAGTGTAATGTAACTAAGAAGAAATCTCACATTTTTCTTATTATTTCTGTGGGATCACCTTGAGTGGCACTGTCACCAGTGGAAATCCCAATGCCATCCCAAGGACAGGTGTTGTTTCTTGGTGTTAAAAGGCTCGGAGGGACTCTTCCCATTTCTTTCTTTGCTCTCAGGCTTCTGGTGGTGACCGATTGCTGAGTTCTGGGAATGATTTCCGGGATGCTGAACCAAGACTGTAAACCAGGAGCCATCTGACAATTGTAACAGCTTTGAGACAGTAATAAGACAGGGTGGATTTGATCTAATGGCTAAAGCTGAGATAACTCACCTGAAAACATCCAGGGTGGCTTTTGTGAGTGTGTGAAAGGGGCAGGTCCTAACTAAGAGAGTGTGATGAGAGCATGGAAACTGATGAATAGAGACCACTAGCTAGAAAAGCCTTGAGCTCTTGTGAAAGACCTTACACAGTCCTTGCCATTTCAGGTATGTGTGCTTCCCTAGGGAACTCAGGAGCCTGGGGCGCCTGGGGAATGGCATCGTAGAGAATGGGAAAGAGCAAGGAATAGCCCAATGACTACAGCAGTCAGATTGCAGAGTTTGGGTTGTGTCCTGCATGGAGTGTTTTAGTACTGGGGTTCTGTGCTGTTAGTGCTGAGTGTGCAAAGCCATGTTTTCTCCGACTGCTTTGGTTTTGCCCCGTTTCAGGTTAAGCAGTTAGGAAGCTGAAATTCTCAGTTTTGCTACAGAGCTGTAAGAAGAGCTATCATGCTTTCATCTCAGGGGCAGCTCACCTGTTTAGGCATTGTTTTTTTGTTGGCTAAAAAAGTTGACAGTTAGTGGCCACAGAGCTAAGAACACAAGTCTGATAGCAATCAGATCAAGACATCCAATTCATTTCCCAACACAATCTGGTGATGATGGTTTTTGCTGATTAGTTGCATGGATTGGATTTAGTCTAGCATGAGTAGGCTAGAATCTGTACCACACAATCTCAGTGATCCCACTGGCTTTCCATTTACCTGTTTATACATCTGCTTATCATCTCTGACTTTTCGTCTCAAAACCCAGTTCTTGCACTTCCTGATTCAGTCTTGATCCTCATTTGAAAGTGTCGATAGTGTGCCTGTATTCAGCAGTGTGGGAAAGAATGCTTTTAATTGATGCATAGTAGCCAAGACACAAAAAAGAAAGATAAAGTACCCTTTTGCCCAGCAGTTTATTTTATGTGGGCAAGTGATATAAACTACCCTAGGAGCCTCTTACCAATGAACATATGCTTTTCTGCCAAAGCCCTTAGGTATAGTCTAGGAGTAGTTTTCCTGAGGTGCCTGGTTCAGGACCCAAGGACTTGCTTTCTCCTGTGTGTACAACTGCCAGTCCTATCAATAAAGGTGCATAAAATAAGGGGATATAATTTTTGTAGTTTCATAGCATCAGCTGTACTGCCTCAGGCAAGTGGTAGTGTGAGCCAAATAATTGCAAACAAAGAGATATGATGCATGCACAGATAAGGAGACACATGCTGACCTGAAGAATATTGTGTGCTGCCTTTTCTTGGACTCAACTCTTATCTGATGCGCTAGAAGAGTGCAGTCTGAGACCTTTTACCCTGAACGACAGTATTTGGCTTTGCCATTATTTACAGGGATTCTTGCTTCAGCTCAACTTTATTCTAATTAGATGATCTTTAAGGTCCCTTCCAACCCAAACCATTCTATGATTCTATTCATAGAGACTTACTCAAGGCTGTCTAGTGAAGCTAAATCTTGCTGGGATTGATCTAGGCTCAGGGAAGCACAGGCTCCTCCAGAGGGCAACGGAAAAGCAAGAGCCTAAGTTGCCTTTTCTCTTACTTACGGAAGGTGCTTACGAAGATCAGGCTCACAAGGCCCTTACAGATATTCCCCTCTATAATCACTTCCTGGGATTTTCTTTAGTCGCCACTAAAATGTATTAGTGATAGCTTGTGTGTAATGTTGATTGCATAGTTTGAATGCATAATCTGAGTATGGTTCAGGAAAAGAATCAGAGAAAGGAGACAAATACACATTGGCAATGAGAGACAAAACCCGTGCAATTATATTTCTGAAGGGTGATTATTTTTAAGCTCTTTCTCTGGGAGTGTGTGTATACACATGCACAGACACACAAAACCCGGGATTCTTTTTATTTTCTGAAAGTAAGGATAACCATGTTTTTAAAATGCACTTGGTTAATATTTGCAGGCCTTTTTCTGGGGATTTAGGAGAACAAGAAAGAAGGAAAGCAAAATTGCCACGTAGTCACGAGACTCCCATGAGCTAGATTTTTCTTGTGAAAGTTCAGACATTGTGAAATTCACAATGAACAGGTTGCTTCTCTGGAGTGCAGAAATTAAATTTCCGTGATGATGTTGAAATAAGGGCTAATCTTGCTCTGTCTGCATTAGTCAAAACATAGCAGAGCACAATTCAGTTTCTTTTCAGTCCTACTTGTGTAAAACCAAACAAAGAGCTACCACGGTGCTGTCACTAAGCTTGTCATCCTTTTTCACATCTTTCACTCTTTTTTGCTCTGCTGTATAAGCAGCCCAGAGTTCTGTCCTGTGATACATCTGAGGCTTTTATTATCATGGCTCATCCCTTGAAGATTTTTGAGGTCAGCAGTTTATTCTTGAATTGAGGAAGCGCTAAGCAGACCTCTGTAATTCACGTGCATGGACATAACTTCTAGGTGTAAAGCCACCATCTTGTCTTCAGGCAGTTGAACATCCTGTTGGTCTTTTTGATGGACGCTGTTACAGCAGTGACGTATTACACGAATCAATTCCAATCATTTTTTTTTTTTTTTGGGGCAGAGGAAATAACAGGTGTATAATTTCCCAGTTCAACCATATATAATTATATATAATTTGACTTAAATAGGTCTAGAGTTTTCACTGCTCCAGTCTCTCAATATGAAGCACTGTGTTGCTCTTAGATGCTATTTCTGGAAAGGATCCGAAAAGAATACTTTAGAAGTTAATAAAGATCTTGGGATAGGATATAGAAGATGCCAGATAATTTATTGCACATCTCCCAAACGGTTTTGGGCAGAAAAAGAATTATTGTGTTTTCCCAAAAGCTGCTTTTCTTTTCTTGATACAGATATTCTCATGGGGGTGGGGAAAGTTAGTCAGATGAGAATTTGCTAAAGCTCAGCTAATCATTTATTAAAGCACTCCCTGGCCTGCCAAACTCATTAATCTCATTAACAAGGAAGGAGGGCTATGGTGCATGGTTAGCTGAAAGCACTGTGTTTACTAAGCAGCGTACTTCGTTCACAAGGGAAAGATTTAAATATTCACTGTGTCACTGTTTTATCCCTGAAGCTGAAGTAACGTGATGAGTCACTTGACCAGCCCGTGTCACATGCTGGCTTTGGCCATAGACTGCATGGGGTCAGGCACAGAGTTGCCAGATACAGGTCTGACCTGGACCCAGTCATTTTTCAAGGCGTTTGTCATGTCTCTTGCATTCAGATGCAACCCAGGAAGCTTGGGTCTCCAGAGAGGAGAGAACGAGATGTCACCACTTGGTTCACCTTGAGAAGCAAGTGGTGGTATTCTGTGAGTGATGCATGGCCCCCACATTTCTGCCCCTGGGAAAAGGAAGCCTGGCAGAAATAGCCCAGCTGCTACTTCTTTAGTTATCGCTCTGCCTACACCTCGGGGAAAATGGAGGAGCTGCCTTGTGCCCCTACTGCCCCTGTGGGCGCATCTTGTTGGGACCTCAGCTGTGTTTCATGGTACTCTGGAGTACACCCACATTTCAGTGTTTGGATTTGGGTCCTGGCACTTCTGGCAAAATTAATGATATCTCCTGTGGAACTTCCACATGGAACAAGTATAATATGCATAATTTCATGTTTTCATTATAGCCATAATGCAGCATTTCTGTGCAAATGCCATAGCGCCCTTTTGCGCTGCAAGCCTTCACATAATAGTCCCCAGGGTGAAATCCAGCCTAGATCAGCAACTCTTTGTTAGTATCAGTGACTGTCTTGCCTCTCTGAAGTATGTATTCCCCTAGGTTCTGTCCATACTGTGTTTTTATCCCCTGAGAGGTGATTTGTGGTTTGGACATTGATAACTTGTTGAAATGAATATTCAGTGTTGGTCCAACCTCTCCACTTTCCATTGCTTCTGGCTCCTGATGATGAGGTCTTTGCTTTCTTTTGCTTTTCAGGTCTGCAGCTGTCTCCAACTTGACCGTGTTTGTTTATGCCTGCTGTTGTCATACTGTTGATGCATTTATTGCTCTCTGTCCGCTTTAAGCTCCAGTGCTTTAGTCTGTGCCTTTTTTTCCCCATCCTAAAGATATCTCCTGTCACTTCATTTTCTTTTGCCAGCTTCCATCTCCTTTTCATCTCTCGTTTCTGGAGTGGGTGGTTTATTTTTGCTGACTCCATTTCCTCTCATCTTTACATAATTTCTTAATCTCCTGCAACCTGGCTCCAGCCCTTTGAAATTATTTTGACCTAGGCTGAGACACCACCTTCAGCTTCCTCAGCTGAACGTAAGCTTCCTGCTTCCATGATTGTTGTCCTGCTTATCCTTCTGCTTCCGATACTTACCCTGATACTTTATCCTTACTCTTGTCTTTTTTCTTCTTTCTTGGCATTTGCCCTTCTCTTCTACTTTTTCCCAACATCAGGATGCCCTTTTTTGTCCTCAGTCTTTCATTTCTCCTTAAGCTTCTCCTGAGTCCATCAGTCCCTCCTGATGTTGTGTAAACATCCTCTTCTGTTTTATTCTATGGAATGTTTCCTTGTATCTTGTTCCTTTCTTCACTGCGCACTGCTCTGGGCATTGGGGTGTATGGTAACTGGGGGAAGGGGCTACCACACACCATACCAGTATGGGAAATCAGTATTTCATCAAACATCAGACAGGGCCTCAGACATCAGACAGGGCCTCAGACATCAGGCCCTGCTGCCCGTCAGCTGCAGATAGTGTCCCTGGTTACAAACATCCTCTTTCTTAGATGCTCCCTCCCCTGCCTCCTGGGCTGTTTCTATGCCTCCACGTGTTGGCACATCCCCGCTTGGGAGAGTGTCAGTGTGTGTTTCCAGTGTTGTGTAAGTGCTCTCAGTCATTGTGGCCTGCAGCGCCAGGAGGAGGGAAGCCATGAAGGGCATGTGTGGGAGGTTTCGGCCATTCTCCTGTGGGTAGATGGAGTACCTCACTCTCCCGAGGACTCTCTGCTGCCATTGCTCACTGACTCTCGGTTTCTCCCTATGCTACAGAAGGATGTGGCAGCAGTCCTATGCGTCTTCTCTGAGGCCTTAATATATCAGCTCCAGGCTTCAGCTGGTAGATAAACTTTACGTGTAAAGATCCATCTCTCCTTGGGAATGTGAAAAACTTGAGTGTTTGGGCCATTTTTTCTTCTCACCTCCCACATGGAGCAATTTCTCTCAGTGCTACATGCCAGCCCTGGCAGGAGCTGTGTGATTTGGATCCACTCCTTCCTGCATCTCTAGAGTTTGGCAGAGCAAGCAGCACTAACTGGGCACCAGTCCTTAATGGGCTGGGCCAGGCGCTGTGTGCTGCCTAACTTTCAAACAGGAGGTGTGATGCCACTGAAATTGGGAGGGGGTGTGTGACTTATTCTGCATTGGGATTGTTATGAACTCAGGATCTGGCCCCTTGGCTGACCTGCTGTAGAAGTGGAGTACAGCCATCCCTAAAATATATCTTCCTTATCTGTGAACCTGCCACAGAAGCTGTGAATCATCACACCACTGTGTTAAGGTCTCTACAGAGCGTGAGGATGCTGCATTTGAGCCTTCAGCCCCATCGTGCTGTATTATTCTTTGTGGCTGTGGGCTGTGAAAAAAGCAAACTTACTTCTGCAAACATCCGTGCTTAAATACATTAAGGAATATTGCACCCTAGCACCTGAAACAGATGGACGTTTTAATTTTATGTACATGGGGAGAATTATGCTGTGATTAAATGCAGTAGCTTCCTCTTCAAGCACTACCAAGGCATATGACACTCATGTTTTTGTCTTCTAGCTGAAGTGGAAGGGTTGCAGGTCACTGTGCCTGAGAAGAAGAAGGTGGCCATGTTGTTTCAGCCTGCTCTGCTCCGCTGCCATTTCTCTACTTCTTCCACCCAACCAGCTGTGGTACAGTGGAGGTTTAAATCTTACTGCCAGGACCGGATGGGAGAAGCTTTGGGTATGGCGACTTCTGGTTTACAAACGATGAGCAAGAGGAACCTGGACTGGGATCCCTACCTGGACTGTGTGGACAGCAGGAGGACAGTCCGTGTCGTGGCCTCCAAACAAGGATCTGCCGTCACTATAGGGGACTTCTATAAGGAAAGAGATGTCAGCATTGTCCACGGTAACTCTCCTACCCCAGTGATGCTTGTTGGGCATTGGAATGGACCCTTAGCAATTCGGGATACTGGAGGCTGGTAGTAATTGTTCAGTTAACTCCCTTAGAAAAGACTGCTGGAAGGGAGCTGTTCTATGTCAGACTTTTAGGATTCAACCAACCAATCCTAGGCACAAAGGTCATTCATTTCCTTTGGCACTTCCCTCGCTTCCCTTTATCCAACTCCATGTAGGTCTCCAACCCTGATACAGTATTCTTTTCCCTTTGATGAAGTGGAAGGGTTTTATTCCTGGTTTCTGCATATTACTCCACGTATAGATTTTCCTTAACCAATGGGGTGCCAGCAAGAGAGAGATGAATTGAGTCTCTGTGGGCTAGGTTTTTCTTCCTTGGGAACTCCACTGATTTTTGTCCCAGTTCTGAAATACCAAAATTAGCCTGCACCTCATGTTTGCTCAGCTCTGGACTTCACCAGCTTACTGTGTCATGAACGTAAATGCACGCAGTCTTGGGCACCGTGAAAAGAGGAGATTTCCATGGGAGGAAGTCAAATTGGGTGGAAATAGGGCGTGGCGGGTCCTTAAACATTTGGTCTGGAAAGTCATGTGAGGAACCTTGTCCCTGAAAAGTGCAAGGCTTCTTGACTCGGGAAACCACCTAGCCAGAAGTGGAGGCTCCTTGTGTGAAGAGCCATGCGATCAGCCCCAGGAAGGGAGATTGTTTCCCTTCCTCTCCGTGTAACCTCTTTGGCAGATGACTGAAGTGCTGTAGAGGAGACACTGTCTAAGCCCTTCTTGCATGGCATGAATACTGTTTCCTATCACCCAGGCCTTAGGTGATAGGAAAGGCAGAGTGACATTAGTTACCCCTTCTGCTCTCGGCACGTGCAGAGTGAGCCGTCTCTGCGGTGTTACCTGTCTTCCCACTTACAGCCACAGAGTCCTGAGCCTGTTTTGTTTAGTTTTGTTTTTTTTTTCCTGAATACTGTGATATTCTGGATAAGGTTAACCCCTCTTCTTAGTAAGGAAATTAGGTGTGTTTGGGACACAGAGATGGACCCAGTGCTTTCAACACTTCACTCTTCCTATAGGTCTTGGAGGGAAAGCCTGACTTTTCTTTTTTGACTTTCAGATGCAGATCTTCAGATTGGGAAGTTGATGTGGGGAGACAGTGGGCTCTATTACTGCCTTATTATCACACCGGATGATGTGGAGGGCAAGAATGAGGAATCGGTGGAGCTGCTTGTGCTTGGTAAGCCCTCTTGCCAGATTGCTTTTTCAGCAGATAGCTGATGTATCTTTCCTTCTGCTCTCTTGCCCTCTCTATATATCTGTGCACCATATTACTATGGGTGAAAGATCTATGTAAAACAGTTCCCCGCAGTACCTTCACCGTTGCCTTGCACCTTGTGCAGTCATTCACACCTAGGCAAAGTGGGTGGCAAATGCTACGAAACCAGAATAGTAATGTTTACACCCACACTGCTCACACGTTACACAGGCATAAATGACTACAGAAGGTGCAGGGCTGTCGAAAATCAGAACTCTTGTTTTTAAGGCATAAAACAATAAACTTGCAGCAAAGTGAACACTTGAGACAGAGCCTTTAAAAAATAGACACCCATAAGACATCAAATCTTATGCTTTTTGAAGTCTTTTAACATTCCCTTCATCCCACTCTTCTGACCTGTGAGGATGTCAAGAAGCACTGTGTTTTTTCTGCTTGAGTGTGTCGGTTTGAGAGATTTTTCTGTTTGCCTAATTATACTTGTCCAGCTAAAGGTGCAGTTTCACGGTCACCCTAATCAGGTCTAAGCTGATGCTGCCACTAAAAGGGCCTGTCCTTGCTGTGGTATCCGTGCTTAGCTCTGATTTTGTTAAGCTCCCGTGAGCAATTTGGTGAGCAGGATCGGTTCCTTTCCTGCTTGGAGGGTTAGCTTTCAGTGATAGCTTCCACAATCCAGCTCACTGTAAAAATCAAAAAAGCACCTATCCCAACTCGGGGAGAAAAATGGAGCGAAATGGGCCTTTCAGGGACATTTGTTGACACTGCTTTGAGCCCAGCTGTAGTACTTCACTCCTAGAAGGTGACCCCATGGCTAAGGTCGGAGTTTAATTGGCATTTGTATTTGGAGCTGTAATTGTCATCACAAAGTCAACCGGATTGAATGGGTGAATGACTATCACAGGGCTGTCACCTCCCCTCGCTTCTTCAGATATCTGTCAAGCAATGGACAATTGGAGAATGGGTCCCTCCAGAAAACAGTGTCATATCTCTGTCTAAATCCAGAGCATGACTGTGTATCATATTCTAGTTAATAACGGGCCGAAGACTGACCTGTCTTAGTTCAGGTGGAGTTTTCTCTGCCAGATGGCAGCTGTAGCTGTTAAGTAGCCTCTCCAGAGGAGCTGTCTGTGGCTGCCTGGTGATGGGCTGCTGAATTTTGTCCCTTCTTCACCTTCCTGTCCAGGATTTGGTGTCTTCCTCTTATGTGTGTCTACAACTGTGCTCAGACACCAGTGATAAAACAGTGCCATGGTAACAGGAAGAATCTGTTTTTCAGTGTGTACAGAAGACTATGGGGGGGGGGGGAACAAAGAAACCCCTCGCTCTGAAGCTGGCTTGATGATGTCCCTGGCCCCAGTTCGTTGTGGTTATGCTGGGAGGAAACATGTAGCTTAGGCTGTGTTACTTTGACCACATCTGCTTTTCTGTTCACTACAGCCTGTGGGTCTGACCTTGCACTCTGTGTACCACTCTGCTAAGTTTGGCAGCAGCATGAAAGCATACTTGTCGTGGGCATAATTTGTTCTGCCTCATGCTGTTTGGCGCAGCTTGAGTGTATTTCTTTTCCTGGGTAGTGTGTACGGAGGCAACATTCCAGTTTTCGGAGTGATTCCAGGTTACCTACCCGTTTTCCTTCCTTCCTTCTTTCATTTCTTCCCACCTTATTCTTTTCCTTCTGTTTTTGCTGTTATTTCTTCTTCCTTTTCCTTTTCCTCTCCCCATTGATGGCTAAAGGAGGAAGCAGCCAGTGCTTAATGCTGTTTCTTAATATTCTGGCATTTCCTGGGATACTTTTTATTCTATCCTGCTGCTTTGAGGGAGACAGTGAGTACAGATGTAGACCAGAGTCTAGGGGTCGTATGGTAAGTCCTAGGGGACATATGGTAAAAGGTTTTTGTCTGTTGCTTGCTGCTCTTTGGGTGGAACCCAGATTCCCTGTTAGAACGGTTGGAGCAGTGGAGGGATAGTGCCTGCGAGTGACACTGTGATTCCCACAGCACATTGCTGTTTGCTCCCTGCTGACAGTGGTCTTTCAAATATAATTTACATTGCTTATTTTGGGGTTGCTGTATGATTTAAGCATAAATTAGAATTTTCAATAGAGCAGAGGTTCTACCCATTCATGTTATCACTGGGGGAAGACAGAAAAATGAGAACGGAAAAGGAAATAGGAAAATATGCCCCCTAGGGGTTTCATAGTAATGCCAAGATGAAAGGTGTGCTTAGGTTAGAGAAACCTACTGCCGGATGGAGCAGTTTAATATCATGTAGAAACCTTAAAAGGTCTGAGAGGCAAAAATGGTAGATATCTAATAGCATCAATAAATTAATGGAAATTTGCTTAGCTACGAGTGGAGGATTCTGCTTTTTATACAGTGAATTGCACCCTTAAAAATTGGTCAAAAGCTGCTTAATCACAGCTTGGAGCAAAATCCAAAACCTGACCAAATTACAATATTCCTCTATTCTTAGGGAAGCAATCCCAGAGACTTCCAGTGAAGTCTTAAGTAGCTAGTCAGCCTGGGTCATGATGGGATTGCATGTTGAGTGTTGTCACCTGGATGTGTCATGTAGACACACAAAGGGGCTGGACAATTCTAGGTAGCTTCAGAGAATCCCACATGCTGTCTTCAGTTCAGGCCTATTTCATAAAAGCATATAAGCATTTATTTATATCCATTGGTGCTCAGGAAAGCTGGTTGGATTTATAAAGCACACCTGAAGTTAAGCGTGTGCTTATGTGCTTTGCTGAAAAGACCATTCAGTAGGTTTTGCTTCGTCAGGGACTTTAACCTTCTCTAACAGAATCAGTTTTGTTTAGTTTTGGGGGATGATGCCTCAGAAACAAGAGATTGGCTGGTAGTGAACCTCCTGTAGTGTAGGGAAAGAATTTAAATTTAAAAGTACTATTACACTTTTATTAAATATTTGTATTTTGATGGCGTTTGGAATCTCCAAAGGGGGTCTAGCATGCTGGAAATTCTATGAAGTCTGCTTCTGCTGTGGCAGGAGTAGACTAGTACAGAGCTTAGCATTTCCACAACAGGAGTCAAGAGATGCTCTCTGCACTCATGTATTTTAATAGAAATGTAGAACTCTTTGCTGATGTTACAGCTGGGCTAGTGAATCCATTTGCAACTTTATACCTTTTTATTTTTTAGAACTAATGTGATTGAATCAAAAAGGCTGAATCCTAAATTTAAGAAAGTCTACATTTCTATCTTAGTTGCTAGCAGCTGTGTGTCCTCCTTCTTGAAATACAGTCCTGTTAATCAAATTGTTATTCATAGCCCCTATGCATTGCTTTTTATATGAGAATGTCAGTGGGCTTCAGTAAAGTCGTTCCATTGCAGCCTCTGTTGAAGGGAACTGCAAGCATACCAGTGCAGTGGATGCAGGGTGCCTGGAGTAACCTTTGAATCAGAAGTACAGGGCAGTGTCAACGGATACCCCATCCTAGCTTCATGTGACCCAGCTCACATCAGCAGCAGTCTAGGCTTAATTGCGTGGGATTGCATATAACCCTTTCTCTGAGAGCCAAAGTTTACTAATAAGGTGCAGGGTCCTGTGAGAGCAGCTGTACTGCCCCATTCCCAAGCTGTAGAGCAATGGCAACGGCTGTAGGTATAGCTAGGCGTACAGCTGGCTACCCTGAAATGCATAGGTCTGTGCAAGCTTGGCAGTGTTTGCACCACGAGACTTTACATAGCTTAGACATGCTTCACGAAATAGTGGCTTCATTCCCAAGGACATGTCAAGCTCCTGGAAGAGGCAGGAAAGTGATCTGCTAATCCCAGTTGTTGGTTTGATGCTTTGGTTAGTGATCCGTGTGCTTCGCTAGACAGCTATTGCCTGCTTTGTTTTCCATCCAATTTGGTGGCTAATACTACATAAATTATATATTAGTGAAATATTATTTTATAATTAATCTTTTAGAAGCTTCAGCCTCTACCGTTGTTATGCTTTAAATAACAACAATTAGCACTTGTTTTTGTTAATTAGGATTTTGATAATTTCCGAAGTCAGCCAGCACTTAACTTAGGTAAACTGACATCTTTGATAGTTTGTATTACCAGCCAGTATTGATACAAGCTAGACCCAAAATTTATCAAGTCTGACACCCATAGGTCGAAAAGAATCACAGAATCATAGAATGGTTAGAGTTGGCAGGGACCTTAGAGATCGAGTTCCAACCCCCCTGCCATGGCGAGGGACACCTCCACTAGAGCAGGCTGCTCAAAGCCCCATCCAGCCTGGTCTTGAACACTTCCAGGGATGGGGCATGTAGGTACATATACGCAGAGCATATTGCACAGTAATTAATGTACTAATAGAGACGTGCGTTGGCTTTCAGAGAGGATAAATCTCTCCCGGGACGTGTGTGTATGGCGTGCAATGCTAATAAGACAGTTCTTACTCAGCAAAGTGACTCAATAGCTGATATAAATATAGCCAGGTTTGGAGTCTCTTGTGTGCCAGGAGAGACTGTATTATAAAAATTGATGTGGCTTTAGAGACGGAAAAGTTCTTGGCAAAATTTTCCCTTACAAGACGATGGTTTTAGGATTTCACTCTGTTTCGCTGAAAAGCTGCCAGTAGCATCTAAGCCAGCACTTGGTCACAGCAGTTGGCAGAGACGTCAGTGCTATTGGCCATGTGTTGGGGATGAGAGGGCCAGATCTCAGCCGGGGAGGTGTCTGTGAGCAACTTCACGGGGAGGGCTCTCCAACCTTGAGCTGCACCTTGGTGAACGAAGGCGTGTAGTGCCAGCAGGTGAAGGAAGTGATCGGTGTGGAAGGCCTCCGCTTAAAAATCCAGGAAAGGCATTAATGCCAGGAAGGCCACTGGTATCTTCCCACCCCCAAAGTGCTCCTTCTGTCCTCGCTAGGGGCTGCTGCCCTGCCCCGGTCCACTGTGCTGTCCCTTTGTAATCTGGGTCCAGTCCCCCTAGTCCTAGCCCAGCCTACTCCTAGTTATTTATTTCACACCGTTTAGAAGTGCTACTTGTTGCCAAGGTTTTTTACCCCTCTTTTCCTCCTTGTTTGCCAGCGACAGCCACACGCTGTTCACAAAGGAGACTGGAGTGATTAAAAGACCTCTGTTACTAAGGTAGCCATGGCAACAGCCTCCTTGGAGGTCTTTGTTGCCTGCTAAAACTTTGATCTCCAAGAAGGGCTGCTGCTGTTTCTCCCTCCAATTGAAGAGCGGGATGGGAAGAAAGGATAAAGTTTACTCTGAGCAGAGGGAGCACAGAGGAACTCATTGCAGTGCCATGCTGTCCCAATAAATCTCACAGCAGCTTCCTTGGAAAAGTATCAGATTTACAAGGGCCACACTTCCTCTCCTGTCCTTTCCAGCCTCCCCTCAGGGCAGCATCCTGTGCCAGGGGCCTCTGGCCATGGCATTGCTTGGCAAATTTTTCTGCTACTGAGGAAGAAATAGTTCCCTCTGTAGCTGCTGCTTCCCAGTGCTGCAGGTAGGGCTGCAGACGCAGCCCTCAGTAGGGAAACCAATTCAACAGTTATTCCCATATTTACCCAATATTTATCACGTTTATGCAATTGCCAGTATCTACCCAATTGCCATGTTCCTGACTGCACCTGCGCCTACTTTATTCATGTCATCGTTTCTTTTCAGCTGCACCACTTACCCTAATTATTTTTGTGTCTCTTCTCTGCAGACTCTCTGCTAATTGTCTGCTTGACTCCGCATTCTCCCCAGTCTCCCGCTATTTACTCTCTTGCTCTGTCACCCGCCTGCCTCCTGTGTTTTATCTCCTGTCCTCGCTTGCCTCTTCCCTATCTCTGCACCTCCTGGAGCTGCTCTGCACCCCCTCAGCTTTTCCTCTCCCGTTCCTCCTCCTGCCCTCTCCCGCTGTGCTGTGCCAGTGCAGACTGGGGGCTCAGGGACTCCCTTGGATGTTGGGGCTTCCAGGGCCTGGTGTGCGTGTGGTGCTTGGTGGGAGGCTGCTGCAGGCAGGTGAAGCCCTGCAGCAGAGCGGTGGGAACCAGAGACAGGAGCATGGCCCAGATCCATGCCGGAATGAGGACGACCTCCTAGCTCCAGCAGAGCTCCCTCCCCCAGGCACAGTCCTGGTAAATGGGGGCATCGTCTATTCCCTCTTTTCCCCCAGGGGTGTCTTCTGGGGCTCCGTGGTGAGAGCTTGCACAGAGGACACGTAGCCCTTGCCAGGGAGCGGAGCTGCGGCTGGGCAGCCATGCTTGGCTGTGCCTTGTTGTGCCGGCAGCCCTCTTTCTCAGGCAGGTGGGGCTGTGTGGCCAGATGGTCCCTTGGCGGGATGTTTTACTAAATTGTTTTCCCCCCACCAATTGCTTTGTAGTTCCAGCCGTCCACCTTACAGTATTGCTTAAAAAAAAACCCCAAAACCAAGAGAGAAGTGAGGTGAGCTTAATGGCTGCAGAAGGAGAACTGAGAGCCAGGAGGTTGCTGGCCATGATCGCCATGGCCGTCTCCTGGCTGGCATTTCTGCTGTTGGTCCAAAGGGAGGCCTTGCTCGCTGAAACCCTGCCCCCTGTGCCACAGCTTCAGGCACCACAGAACCCACCACGGCGGCGCTGGCCTGGGCTCCCCTTTGCCAACTATCATCTGGATTTGGGAGGTGCCCCAGGCTTGCACAGGGCAGGCAAGCGGGGATCAGCGGTGGGCCTTGTTTCCCCCAGAGCCGCCCTGTCCCTGTACCCACAGGCAGGCAGGCAGACGGGGTGATTTTGCTCCACTTGTTGCTGTTTTTTGCTCCACTTGTTGCTGCTGGCGGCGGGAGGAAAAGTCGGCTTCAATGAGGGGCAGTGGCAGGGAGCCTCCCGTTGCCATGGCAACCGCGGGGCAGCCATGGCAGCTTGGCTTCACCCGCCAAGGGGGAAGCGCGGGGAAGGGTTATTGGGGAATCAATTCATCCTGGGCTGAGGAGAGCTGGGGTGCATGTAAAGCTGCTGGGGGCACGGCAATCCGGAGGTGGGCTTTGCGCTTTCTGGCTGTCAGCTGGGCTGGTCAAGGCAGCAGAGCTCAGGCTGAGCTGTGGTGGGGTTTCCTGCTGCCTTGCGTCCTCCTGGGTGTTGTTCACACCCTCCCCCCTCCATGTGTGGAGGCTCTGGGGCCCACAGCCCTGTGCGAGCCCCACTGGTGAGGCAGAGGGAGCAAATTCCCCAAGCAGATACTCAGCAGAGCCGAGTGAGGCTGCACCAGCAGGGGAATACTTGACTGCTTGTAAGTAGCACAGAGGAACTATTTTGGTTGCCTTTGTAATGAGTTACCAAGTTCTCAGGTGCTGTTATTTCTGAGGGATGCTTCTTCCCCCTTGAACACATGGTTCCTCCTGGGATCAGGAGGCACCATAAGACCCAGCACCAGCAGGGATCCAGTCTCTTCGGGTAGGTTCAAAATAAAGCAAGTGCCTGTTTGGCCTCGTGAGATGGAGCTTCTGTTCTTTATAGGTGTCACTCTCTTACCCCTGGTACCACTCATCCCAGCCCTAAGTTAGCTATGTATCTCCAGCTACTTGTCCATTGGCATCTGCTCTCAGACTAGGGCTGCATGTGAGCTTGTGTGGAAATAATATTACATGGCAGGCAAGCTACACGCCTGTGTCTGCCCGTATGTTCCACATGCATGCGGTTCACGTGTACATTGTTCACATACACACACAGACACACAGAGGCCTATGCAAGGATTGCATATTTTTTTGTGCATGCGTGGAAAATAAGGAATATATTTAATATGCATATAGAACATAATGTAAACCTAGCATACTGTGACACAAGGCATACATTTGTTGCATGTGTTTGGAGCTCACTTGTGGCACCCAAGACTTAAACCACACATATATTGTATGGGTGCCTATATCTTTTGAGCAGAAATCATACATGAGCGCTTTCTCATAACAAGCTAGTTGTGAGCTGTTTGGGCACTTGATCCTTCTGGAAAATGGACTGCAAAAAATGTCATGAAACTCTTTATATGTGTAGATAAAAATATTGCAATAGATCGATGGCAAGTGTCCTCCTTCAAAGTAGGAAATGAGGAACAGTTATCTGAAGGATCGCTGTTGTATCTTTTGCTAAGGCTTCAGGAACACCTCATTATGACGGCATTACTGTGAGTACTAGGCAGCTTTGAGGAGTTACAACTGGTTGCAAGGCACTGCCTCCATTCAGAGTGTGTTTGTTATGCCTCTACTGGGCATCCTTCTGATTTTTGGTCTCTGCAGAACCTCTGCTGAAGCACTGAGAAAAAACAGACAGTGGGGATTTGACTGTAACAGACTTGAAGGACAGACTAGTGGCCAAGGAACTTGGGATCCAGTTCATCATTGTGTCTGAGTGCTGCTTAGTGCAGGACCTGAAGGGTATGTGGGGAGGTTAAAGGGAGCTTTCTACCACTTTTGCACGGGCTTACCCGTAGCTGCTTCTGTTATGTTATATCCACAATGTATCTCTCTCTTCAGAGTGCAGGTCTCCTATCTTATGCACGTTGTTAAAAATCCTGGCATGATTCTGGTGCTATACAGAAGAGTATGCAGCACAGCTGCACGTAGTGCTGTCTGCTGATGCACAGGTGTGTGTAAATTACAGTTGAACACCTTGCAGGATGTTTGCTATGTGTTAGAAACATCCCAGGCATTCAGTGCCAAAACAAATAGGCACAAAGCTGCCTTTGGGCTTGGATTTTGTTTGTATTCAGTTATTAATTAGAAGTTGATTTATTACTTTTTCTTCTTTTCCTTTTGCAAAGTGATTGCACAGATTTCTACGTGAATCCTTCCCTGGTTGATTTGCTTCGCTTGAGAGTTGGCCTTATATCACACGATTTCAATAAGTTGCTTGTGCATCTTGAAATAAGTAGCACATAGTCACAGTCACGCTTCGAGACTCCTTTCCTGGAGCTGGCTCTGCGGGTGCAGAGCCCCACGTGGAGAGCACCACCCATAGGTGTTGGATGCATGTGGCTGACTTATCAAGGGCCTTGGGTTAAAGATTTTTGACATTCACCCAAACTATATCAGTACTTTATTTTAAAGTAAACCAAATCCTCCTGGTTGAGGGCTGTCCTGCGTTTCCAGGAGCTTTTTGTATGTGTGGAGTATAACTCCAGAAAGATGTTACCATGTAACCATGCTAAGGGGACCTCCCTCTTGTTGTTTTGTGCCTAGATTGCAGAAGCTCTGTTCCAGATTCTCCCCCCCCACCCCAGCCCCTGGCCCCCAGCTCTGCTGGTAAAGATAAAATGCAAGGACACAGAAATGGCAGAAGTTCAGAGGCAGACACCAGGCATGGAACAGGATGACGGCTCTGGTTGATAGGAATTCACTTAACAGAGTGCAAGTGGGCTGATGAGGAAGGGGACTGGAGGCTAAGGCAGGGGCTGGGGAGTGTGTTTTTCTTGCAGTAACCTTTCTCCTTCTTCTCCTCCTTCTGTCTTTTCTAGGCAGGACAGGGCTGCTTGCTGATCTCTTGCCCAGTTTTGCTGTGGAGATTATGCCAGGTATTCAGTCATTTCACCCTTCAATCACCCAGTCCTCTGTCATCTTGTCTGTTTATCCTTCTACAGCATCTTTATGTGGTGTACATTTCACTCATACGTGTGTTTTATCTGGGAATAAAAAGGGAAAAGCCTATCACTTACTGGGAAAGTGTGTTGGGTTGAGATCTAAGAGAGCTGATTGATGCTGGGACTTGGGGGAGGAATGGCCATGCTGGGAGCCAGCATTCAGAGATGGTTGATGTCATGCCAGGATCAGTGTGGCAGCAGAAACGCCAGCGCTGTTCAGGGGAGGTTTTGTATCAAGATCTCTGCTCTCCCCCTGCTACCACAAAGGTAACACCACTCCAGGCTGCGAGATCTCGGCAGCCTCGTGTGCCCGTATGGCTTTGTACGTCATCTGCTTTTGTGCAGTAGTAGCTTATGCTTCCCAGACCCTGTCCTGCGGGCACCGTTATAGCCATCACCACAGATGGGAGCGCAGGAGGTGCTAGAAATAGAGCACTGGTAAGCAACCCATCAGTGGCACAGCCCCTCTTGTGCTGCATGGCCAGGGCATTATCTAGGTAACACCAGGTGGTTGGACCAGACATGAAAGCTCTCTGCCCATGATAAATCCCTTGCTAGCCAAATTGATGAGAGCCACCAGTTCTGGCACTCCTCGCAGAGGGAGCAGAGACTGTGCAACAGATTGTCCTTGAAAGGGAAAAGCTGTGAGAACATTTAGACCTTGAGTCACCTGATCATCCCCTGACAGTGCCCAAGGGGTGTTTCTTTCACACGTTTGTGCAAAAATGCAACTCCACATAAATGTGTGAAGCTATTTTCAAGTCTGTCCCAGAGATGGAAACGGAGAGAAGGCAGATGCTCCCCCGCCTCCAGTATGACCCAAAGCTCTCTGGAAGTTCAGCATGGCAGGAGGGATTGGTCTTTTCAGCACAGACAGAAGTTGATTCTCTGTTGCCTAACACTTTTTTTTTCCCCCTGCTATTTTATGGAATGGGTACAAAGTTCCTGTGTGTTGGCCGGGTAGCTTTCTGGTACCCTCACTGCATGGGTATAAGCAACAAGAAAGTGTGACAGACAGCAGCAAACTACATTTCAGCTATTAGCATTGCCCCTTACCTGAATAAACAAAAGCAGATGCTGCTGCAAGCACAAACCAGTAGTTTCCAGACAGCGAGGATGCATTCAGCTTAGTAGTAATTTGAATCTCGGGGCTACACAGTTGTATCTGGAAGGTCTGTGGCAGAAGATAACAGTTGTACTGGAGGAAGGATTAGGGAATTCCAGGTAAAACTGGTTGAACCCCAGTTTTGTGCATAAAGGAGGAGCCAGCAGGTGCTTTTGCTGTTTTCTTAACCTCATCAGAGAAGCAAATGGTGTAACTTCCTGTGAAGTAAAATCCTTCCTGACTCAGAGGTCCCTGTGACTGGGATGCTGATTTCAAACATCCACTCCTGGTGCCGAGTGAGTATCTTGCAATCTGCACTGAACATACTAACCTGACCTCCTCTTTTACTCCTAGAACGTTTTCAGAAAGACCACAGATATGCTTACAATGGACTTGCTGGTTTGGTTTTTTTTTTCCCTCTACCAGGCTTTTGTCCTTTATGGAGTGGTTTTGAACTGTTCGCTAGTAGCTCTGGACATCTGACATCTGAGCTTCACTGCAGAGCTGTGGCTGGCCACTTCTGTCATGCGATACTATTAAACCTCCTTCTCCGTATCAGTGATGGTCCTAGAGAACAAGATGAGAACACGACAAAAGAAAAAGCCACTGAGCTGCTGCCTTGCTCGGATTAGCATAGATTAGGAAGTACAGCACTGGAAAGGGTGGTCTGGCTCTCTATCTTGCTTGCTATCCTGAGCGCCATGTAATTTCATCCTTTCCACAAGTTTACCAAGTTTAGGAGTAGTCTGGGTTTGGCCTTTCTCTCTCCCATTGGATTGCTTTCTTTGATGTTCTTTTTCTAGCTTCAACCTACATTACTCATACCCTGTTTATGTCCATTTATGCAAGGCCTTTAACTATAATACCTGTTTTTCCTCCTAGCGTTCATCCTTCTATCATATTTACTGGCAGCAGCTGCGTCTGCTCTCAGCCTTCTTTTTAAAAGAGTAACACAGTGAGCTTCAGCTCTTCTGGTGCAAGGCAGGCTATCAAGTCCCTTCGTCCATTTAAATCCCTGCTTGGCATCAGCTCCAGCCTGAATTCATCTTTTCTTGTACAAAGATGACCAAAGCTGTATTACAGCAATAACTTCAGATGAAGATATGTGGAGCCTTGTATGATGGCACTAATACTTCCTTAACGCTACTGGAAATTCCTCCTCTACTGGGCGTGGGATTACATTTGCCATTTTTGTGGCACTTATTGCGTAAGTGGTTACAGTTGTCTTATGATAGAATAGTATACTTTCTTTTTTTTTCCAGTTGTTTTCAACTAATGAAGTTCTGTTCAGAGCAGAAGTTGTTCTTAATCTTTGAACATGTGATCTTGGAAGTGTTGCTGCGTACCTTGAAATTCAGTATTTTGCTGCGTTTCATGTATCTTATTTTAGGCCCAAGGACGACTAGCCCTTTCTGTAACATATCCCAGTCTTTATCGTTAGTGACAGGGCTTCCCTACCTCTTACACTCAAGGTACATTAACACATTCTTATATTCTGTTGCAAGGTCATTCATGAAAATATTAACTAAGATGACTCTTAGAACTGGCACTTGAGGAACTGTATCAGTAATCTCCTCTCGTTCTTCTCCATTCATGAATGCTTCCCTCCAGCCATTTCCTTACTCATTAGCTGAATTTTTCCCAGTGTATAGTAACTTCACCAAAAAAAAATATTCCACAAGGACCAAAGTTAGCTGCAAATTTAAATGAAATTCATCTGTTTCAGCCAAAAAAGAAATAAAATATTCCAAAAATATAAAACATTTCACTTGACACTTCTGATATGAAATGTTTTGATTTGTAAATGCCAGATCTTTCACTGACATTTTTTAAGGGAAATTGTAAGTTCTAGATTAAAAATGGCATTAAAAAAAGGGAATTGTTTGTAAAAGAGTTGAGGAAAACTCCAACAAAGCAAAGAATTTTTCCTTTATTCAAACAGAATGCTGTGGATGATTCAAAAATGACACTTCTTATTTTTGCATGTTAGTAAGAACCAGAAAAAACTTCTGTTTTGATTGTTCCAAGCTGAAGATTTTTTCCTTGGCTTTTCAGCTTAGCAACAGAGGTGAGAGGTGCACTATTTTTCCAGTGTGATTCTGTGCTCACATTGCAATCCTTGTGTCGATACTTATACATCTTAAATAATAACGTACCAGGAGACCCCTCAGTGAATGCTGGACTTCTCTTCAGAAACAGTGGTCTGCTGCTTCTCTTTTTTCCTCTGGGGTGGGGGTAAACCCTACCCCACAGCAAAGCTGCCCCACCACTTCTTTCTTTCCTTTCTTCCTGTCTTTCCAAGGCGGTTGAATGACCACCTGGGTACACCTGGAGCCTTTCTCCACAGATTTTCCCTCACCAGCAAATCTGACTTCTAGACAGTAAAACCAGCTCTAGGCTTCCTATACATTCAAAGTCTTGAAATTTCTTGGTCCAGATGTGTTTACTGACCATTCCCTTAATCTAGGGAATTGCCATGTGGCAGTCACCGCAGCTCTGTGCAGGTGGTCCCCTGGCACAGACTGGACACCTGCTCCACCACAGCAGCTGCTGCTGCAGATTTCCCAGCAGCAAAGTTTGAGAACTTTTCTCGCTCTCCTTCCCGTTCAAACCCCATCCCTTTTGTTGTGAACCAGCTCTTCTGTGCTATCCCTTGTGGGGTGTTGTTCAGCCTTTCCCATCCGGGCCCTGGCAGACATCATTTGAGGCTTCAGCGGGAGGGAAAAAAAAAAAAAGTGGTTGTTAGGTTTCCTGGCTGGCTGCAGCATCTGAATAGGACGTTCGTTCAGCACATTCAAAAGAATAATTGCATGCGTAGGCCTAGTTGCGAAGGGGCAGGCCTGGCTCATTTTCTGGGCTATTTATAGCATGCTTTTCACCATCATTTGTCCCGTTAAAACTAGAATGTGGGTAGGGAACAAACACACAAGCAGGCCATGAACATCGCCAAGAAGAACAGGTCTTTGATGAGATCCAAATGCTAATGGAGCATGTCCTGCGGCGTTCATATAGGTCTGCCATGGCGTGAAGGGTTTCTGTGCTGGGGAACCAGAGCTCCTGCCTCCGTGCTTCTTGCCTCTCAGCCAGCCAGAGATGTCACAGGAAGGGACCATGTTTCTGTAGCTCCATTTCTCACTGTCATGTGCCATTTCTGCTTCGACACAGAGGAGGATGTAGTCCTAGACCAGCAGGGAGTCCCCTTCTGTTAGTCACTCACCTGTTTTGCCCCTATGCTCTCCCCTGGGACAACGTTGGTGACGTTCCCTTCCACAGCAATGTGCAATCCTGTAAGTATCTCCCTTTCTCCCCTTGTTTTCCAGAGTGGGTCTTCGTGGGCCTGGTGATCCTGGGGGCATTCCTGTTCTTCCTCCTGGTGGGGATCTGCTGGTGCCAGTGCTGCCCACACAGCTGCTGCTGTTATGTCCGCTGCCCTTGCTGTCCTGAGTCCTGCTGCTGTCCCCGGGCACGTAAGTGACCCTCTCCAAACCTGGTGCAAAACTTGTCCTGCACTGCTTCTGCTCCCTGGGAGAACAGGAGGAGAATCTGCTAATACTGCTTGCTTTGCCCTGAGCACTTTGCTTGACTGAAGAACTAGTTCTTGGGGGGGTGAAGTATCTGACCTATTGCTTAATGGTTGAGCGCTCAAAGTTAATTACAAATGTAATTCCCCGAGCCCTCCCTGCCTTGGCAGCTGTGCCTGCTTCTCCAAAGTGTCATGCTCCCCTTCCAAAGTTCTTGTCGTGTCAGTGAAGGTTGCGGGTCACAGCTAAGAGCATCCTGGGAGGTTTCTTCCCGGCAATGCAAAGCGGCTGCCCTCTACAACAGTGCAAAATCCTTGCAACCCAGCAAGGTTCCTGGTCAGACTCAGGCAGATCTGTCAAGTTTCATGAGCCTCATCCCTGCTGCTTGAGTCATCAGTTGTTTTTAAAGCCGAACTGCCACTAAATCATGGGGGGGTAATGCTGTCTGTAACACCCTGAATGTCTTTCAGTTGCTGGGCATCTTGCAGTGCTCAGCTGACCTGCCATGTGCATTTTTTAAACTCTTCTCAGTGACTTTTGAGGCTTAGAGAAATTCAGATTGGTCCTTGTCATTTCATTTGTCCAGTTGACTCCTGATGGGTTGTCACCAGTGTTGGTGATGTGCAGATTTCAGCCACGTGCCATGTGGGTGTGTGGGGGGCTGGTGTGATGCTGACTGCTGTTCTTTTTCCTTTGCAGTGTATGTAGCAGGCAAGGCAGCAAAAGCTGGGTACCCTCCTGCAGTCTCCTCTATGCCAGGTCCATACTACATCCCCAGTGTTCCTGTAGCTGGTGTCCCATCTCCTGCTGTGCTGATGGATAAGTCTCACCCTCCTCCCTTAGCCCCAAGTGACTCCAGTGGCGGAAGCCAAAATGGTAAGTTGCAGTGCTAGACACAGCATTCGGTCCTCTTACTGGGAGCAGGGCTGGGAAAGGAGGACAGGTTGTCACTGATAGAGTGGTATGAACAGAAAAAAACAAAGAAACTGCATTTCAATCCTGGCTCTGACAATGACATTTGCATCCCTTGGGCCACATGGTCCAACTTTTCCAGTGCTGTCAGCACAGTGTCTGTGTGGATGCCTAATTAGGTCAGGAGGGAATGGGAGGCCAAGTTCATGCCTGGGACCCATCTCATTACTGCTGCAAACCTTTATTTGCAGAGAAGGATGATTTCAGAGCAGCAGAAGCAGTGACCATTTTCCCCTGATGCCTTGTGAGCTGCTCTCTCTTGGTAACTGTTCTTCTTGCCCTCTGCAGGGCACTGCTTGCCCTCTGGATGCAGTTTTTGCTGCAGCATGTTTTACTGTCCCCATTTTGGGCATGGGGACATGCTCCCTCAGTGTTTCTGGCCAAGAGCAATTGGGGCTGGACCCCTTCCCCTACCTTACAGAAGTCAGTAGGTCAGGTTTTTTTGTTCAGCCTTTGCATTTGTGAAATCTGAGTGATAAAAGGCTTCTAACTAGAAAGGAGTTGTGGATCAATGTCATACACAGAATATCAGTATGGGGACTCTGTCTTGGTGAGGATCACTTCTCCAGCTGCAAAGGAGGCTGCCATCAAGGAAAAAGAGGGTAGCTATTTAGCCACATGCAAGCAGTTCAGGATCAGAATGGGTGTCTGAATTCAAACATGCTGCAGCAGAAGTGACTCTCACCAATGTAGAGTCACCGTACTGACACAGTAAGTTTCCCATTGATCCAGCCACATGTTTTGATTTCAAAGCATCACACTAATTATCAATTGTTAAATTTGCTCTTGACAATGTGTTGATAAGACACTTCCGAAAAGACAAGATCAAGTAGCATAATCAAATAATTAGCTTTTGGAACAACCTTACACATCCTTCTGCTGGCCCAGTCAGTATATTAACCTTTCTGAAATTACAGGAAGTATTTTCCTGCAACAATCATACCTTTTTTTTCTCCCACTGAAATCAAAATGGAGCTCTGGAATGGAGCATGTTGACATAGGAAATAAATCAATCACTGATCCAAAAGAGAACGTATCCAATTCAAAAACCTTTGTCAGAAAATGATGAATGACAGCCCGGTGCTTAATCTTTTTCTCCTGTGAAAAATGTCACTGCATGTAGAGCGCGGCGTTGGCCGTGGGAACTCCAGGGATTTTTTTAAGAGTCAGATCACAGCCCAGTCTCGTTTCTGTTGTATGTTACTAGCAGAGCACAAACACAGAATGATAAAAACTGTGGATGCATTTGGTAAGTAAATGGAACGGCTCTTAGCATCCCGTGTTCATTGCACAGAAAGATGCATTTATTATAGAATCCAAATTAGCTGGCTGGACTTAAACCCTCAACTCAGGACTTGACAGGAAATACTATGTATTGCAGATAAAACCTTTATAACATATTTTTAACTGTTGTGGCAAGACAACAGAGGTTTTTAAGATGATTTTTTTTTAATTAATTTTTTTTTGCAATAATATGAACAAACCCTTAGACTGGATGATGCACCTGCTGTTCAAGGTGTTCCTTGAACTGTGGAACTAAGGAAGGGTGATACCTTACAGCCTGTTCCTTTTCTCTTAAGGTCCTCCGCAATGCCAGAATATCCCCTAATTACAGACTGTAGAAAAGAAAACATTACGTGGCTGTTCCAGGCTACTGATTTGCTGGTTGGCCAGACAGCAAGCTAAACAAAACAGGTAGTGGTTGAGTTTATAATAAAGGCCTTTTCTCAGAAGAAACACTAATTATGGTCTCTGTGACCTCCATGCAGCCATTGTAGATCTGATCTGAAACTTGGTATCTTTGAGATTTCAACCTTTCTGTCAAGTTTATTTAAAAAA
>VXAK01008753.1:359916-386942 GCA_013399435.1 Arenaria interpres | reverse complement strand
AAAAAAAAAAAAAAAGGGATCTGAAGTGTTGGGTGACAGAGACTGGAGGATTCTGTAACCCTGGCTGCCAGGCTAAAATGGACAGCCTTTGCCCTAGATAGTTTCTGTGCTTATGAATGACCCCAGTGAGGTGATCTAGTGAGCAAACTCAGGCATGAGGATATTTAAGTAATTTGTCTAGGGTTACATAAAAGCCATGTGGCAGAGCTCCAGTGAAGCCTAGGACCTCCATCCTAAACTTAGGGCTGAACAGGGCAAAAAATAAACTTTCAGCTCTCTTATTTAGAAGAGCGTTGGCAACGCATAAGATAGGATGTGTACTCTGTCTATTTTAAATGCAGTGGTTACCTGGAGACACTTGCATAGAATTCCTTAAACCATGCACACATGGAAGCTTTTGATCCGAGAGCTGGACTCTAGGCCTTTAATGTGGAAAGTGTATGAGGATGAGACATCATTTACTTCCTAACTACACTTGTCTGAAAAAAATAGTACTGCTGCCCTTTCTGGGGAGGAAAACAGCTTACAGTTCTGGCTGACCTGGTTCCACCCACAGAAGAATAAAAAAAGGTGTCCACAGTTAAACACAAATTAAACATTAGAAATTTATGAACTGGTCAGGAGAAGAAAATATGGTCTAACAGGAAAGAATGTTTCATTCCCTTTGACTTCCGTGAATGGTTCCGGACAAGTGGTTTAACATCTCTGCAACTTCAGTGCCTTATAATTTAGATTGACCTGAAAATATTCAGACCTTATTAAAGGGTTATGGCAATTTACAGATGAAGAAGGGTGTGAGGAGGAAGCAATAACATATTTGGTTCTCACACGAAGAAATAATAAAGAGATTTAATAAGTTGAACATTCAATATCATTGTGAGAAGTATTTAATAATAAACGTAGAGACAAAAAATGCTTTATCTATAATGGAAAATACTTTTTATGAGCTCTTCATGCTCATCTTTGCGAATTTAATTCCGAAGTTAATTTCTAGATGCTTACAGAATTAACCAAGAAAGTCATTTTCCTTTTGATACACAGCTGCAATAGTAAGTCAAGCATGAAGCTAGCATGAAGCCTAGCTAATTCTCCATCAGTTCCAGGAGTTATAGATGTGGTCCAAATAGATATTTGGCACAGCTTCAGTGTGAGCAGTGGCTCTGGGGACACAGAGTCTGGAAGCTGCCTGTTCAGGTTCCCCAAAGGTTATTAGCAGGTCAGAGTTATTTCCAGCTGATGATTGTTTGCTGGCCTGTGTATAAATGAGGTGGCAGCTTAGCTGAGCTCCTACTAGAGAGGCCTCTTTCTTGGCAAGGTATCTGGCAGAGGTCAGCTATGATGGTAAGGTGAAGCGGAGAACTTGCCTTGCCGTTGCTTGCACAGTGCAACAGAAGTCATCGCTTCTGAGACCTGTCAGTCCAGACCCCCTTTATAGCAGCAACTTCAGTTTAAGAGACGTGATGGTCTTTCATGTCGGAAGGCAGAGGCAGGGTTCTTTGTGTTTTGTAAATCACTCTGTGCATTTGCAGTCATTGAACACACATTTACAGGGATAATAAAACACAGCAAAACTCCAGACTGCTGTCAGCTGAGCTATCTGGAGATGCATTTAAAGCAGGACCCTGATAGGCCCATACTATGTTTTAACATCTAATACCTTTCCCAAGTATAGATACAGAAGGTAATACTTCAACACGTAGTTACTTGCCTTGCATGTGCACAGTCAAAACCCACAGTAAAGCACTTTCCTCCTGAAGCAATTTGGGAGATTATTACAGGAATCATTCTACCCATTCCTATGGCACAGCCGTTCCTGAGGCAGAGGATGGTTATTTAATAGTGCACAGACACATGCACAGCAGTTTAGGACAGAAGGTGCCTAAGAATACCTCTGCCAAGTCCTTCTTCAGCCCACACAGTGCAAACTATGCAACGTACTACCAAACCCATATGTTAGTAGCTTGATATATTGGGGTGTGGGATAAAACAGAACAGGTTGGCTCAAAAACCACTGTCGAAGTATTGAAATCGGGCCACAAGAAGAGTGCTTGTGCAGCACTGCAGTATTCACACAAGGGAACGTATTAACCCCATGCAGGGCAGACAGGTTCCATTTTGTAGTGCTAAGTGAATTGTCTGCACGGCAGTTCTCTAATGAGGCTGAATTTTAGGGTTGTAGTCCTGTTTTGTACTTACACCTATGTTTCTCTCCATCTTGAAGTAGCTCCAGGCTGAGACCTTTCTCAAATTATCTGCTACAAAAGCCTTATTTTCTTCAAAGTCCTGATAGGTGGAGTTCTGTGCTTGCTGACTGTAGACCTGCCTTGAGGTAGTCAGGCTGTTCATAGGGTTAGCAGGTAAAGAGTGCGGGGAGCCAGCCTGCCAGAGTTAGAGCTGCTGTGGCTCCAGATGTGTTGGGGCTTCTTTTCTACACACAGGAATGTGGAAGAGCGAAAAAAGCTGTCTAGACTTCCCCTGCAAACGGAGTAATCCCAGGAGTCAAGCACTTAATGTATGTGTGAGACCTGCCTTTTCTGTAAAATACATACAGCACGTAAAGAGTGCCAGAGCGGGCAGTTTCACAGTTACCCAGTGCCCTGATTGGCCCCATCATTGGATTCAGCATAAATCTCAAAGCAGTGTGGGACTTTCTGTGTTTCCTTCTGTATTCTCTGGAGCTTCTCCTACCACATGCTCTTCAACCTGTATGAGCAGAATTCATAGGGATGGGAGGGTGGAGTGGTCCTGCAGAGTGACGGCTCCCAAATGCTCAGCCACCTGCTTCCCTTGCAGGCTGGAAGCTTACGGCCCCTGCTGCATAGAGGAAGCCTGATCTTCTGGGACAGCTTCTCCCATACTATGACGAATCCTTTCTGAAGTGCTGAGGAAGGGGAAATGAGTGCTACTTTTCTCTCTGCCATCCTCTGTGGGAGGTGGAATCACTCTGTGGCAATGACACCACTTGATGCATTTGGTTGTACAGATTGGGCATTTCCAAGCCATTTTTGCTGTTATTGCAAACTTTATAAATGATGCAGCTGCTCACAACTTTACATCCCACGTTACAGACAAATTTCTTCTGAAGCAAGGACTGACTCACTCTGTTTTGGAAGACGCAGCCTACCTGCCTGCAGACGTGAGCTCAACTATAGAAGCAATATTGTTAGAAAGTCTCCTTGGACTTAAATGCGTTTTCCTCTAATGCTTTTCTTTTCTCCCTAGCAGTGCGCAAGGGGTATAGGATCCAGACTGACAAGGAAAGGGACTCCATGAAGGTGCTGTACTATGTCGAGAAAGAACTGGCTCAGTTTGACCCAGCTAGGAGGATGCGAGAACGATGTGAGGAGCAAGCATGGTTTGATTTTTTTTTTTTCCCTCACTGACCTTAAAAAAGATCCTGCAAATTCATAGTTGAAAGTTCACTAGGTTTGTCCTAGAACTGGCCTCTAGGTTACTGTGTCCAGGATATGGTACTTGGGGCAGATGAAGTCTAGATTTTAGGCATCTACAGGTATGTTCTGATTTTAAAGATCTGCTGCTTACCTAATCATCCTTATTTAGAGCAAACAAGGTGTGGGAGACTCAAACGCTCATGAAAATTGTCCTCTTATATAGTTTTGGATCATTAACATCTGAAAACCCAAGTCTGTACTCATGCCTTTTACAGGCTGTGGTGTGATAATAACTGGGATATTGTCTTCACAACTTCTATGTCTTACGGTATGGTGCCTGTAAATTGCCAGCATGGCAAAATAGGAGAGGGATGACTTTATTGAAAGTGTGTTCTGTCAGCTGTAGTGGCTATAGTGTGGTTTGAAGGATGCAGAAAGTTTGGAGTGGCTGTTGCCCTGCAGAAGTAGCAGGGATTACAAGAAAGATTCCAGAAACGAGGGGATTGTCAGGTTTTGTCTCGCTGGACAATGTAAGATCAGAGGTGGTACGCACATCAGTACTGACAGCTTGGCTGTCACACAACTGTAAGTGAAGAGGAAGAGAATAGAGACAGGATGCAAACTCAGAATTGAGCTTATGTGTGGAACTTCTCACTGTCTTCCAGTAGCCTCTTGCAAGCTTTATTTCCCGAAATAAAGGCTGAGGCTGCACTTAAAGGATGTCAGAATACAAAGCCAAGTGAGGATCTTAAAATTAGGAGGCAGAGGTGCAGTGGTGGGGCTGAGTGTGTGCATGAAGAGGGCTTGCAGGGCGGCTCTTTGTCCTCTAGCTGTTCTGTGTGGAGGACAGGCAGCAGACTGGGGGTTCAGTTCCTCTGGGCAGCGTCTGAATCATGCAGAGCTAAGCCACATTAGGCACTGGTAGAGGCTCATTTAAAACAGATGCACGAGATCCTGCAAATCAATGAAGGTAAGGGCTTTAGGGAATGACACCATATCAAAGCTCTGTACAGATTAGGCATAACTAACAAATTATATGTACTTCTAAAACAGTCATTGCTGAGCACACTGTCTTCTCCACCCACAAGATTTACTATAAAAAGACCTCTCCAGATTGGTATGTCAGGCCTCCAGATGTCAATGTGCTTGACGGGGTAGAGACTGACAGTGATTCAGACAGTCTCTTACTTTTTTCTTAATCTTTTTTTGAGGGGGTTGGTTTTGTTTTAGCTGGGCAAGTCAGGCCAAATCCATAGCCAGCCTGTCTCACACCAGGAAAGGGGGAGGTGGCACAACTGCTGTGATGGTGTTCCGCCAAGTGCAGTGCCCACCTTGTGAGGGCGGAGAGCTCACGTGCTACTGAAGCAGGGCTGAAGGGGGATTTCTGCATGAAGGCTGAACTCAGTTTTCTGGGACACAAGCATATGATGCCATTTGTGATACCCTTAGAATATCGCACCTGTAGGTTTAACGGCAGCAATATGTCCCAACTGAGCCTCAGGAGTCTTGGGCAGGAATGGTGAAGGGTTTGGAGAAGGGACTTGGATTCCACTTGGATTTTTTTGTAACAGAAGGCAGCTCAGCTTCTTTCTGAAGAAGCTGAAGCTGGGCCCACCACAGCCTTCCTGTCCTCTCCTCCCCTCTCACACATGCTATCAGGTGATGCCTGTCTCATTTCTTTTCTGCAACCTCCCCTGCAGATAACAACACCATCTCTGAACTCAGCTCTTTGCATGAGGATGACTTGAACTTCCGTCAGCCCTACCGCCAGGCGCGAAGGAAACCTCTGCCTCCTGCGGGGGACCTGGATGGCGATGCTGAGTACTGGGCAGGAGTGATCGGTGGGGGCAGCACGTCAAGATCACAGGCTGTCTCCGATTACAGAGATGAGCGGGACAGTTTCCGGCACAGGTGAGGAGTGCTGTGTTGGGAGGCAGCTATATCTGGCAAAGCAGTAAAAAAAAAGGAGAAGGAACAGATGGACTGGTAGCTCTTCTCTATTTCCTGCTGCTCTGGTTCTGCTTAGCAGGACAGAGGGGTTAGAGAGAAACAGGAAATCTGGAGATGTCATTACATGAGGTTAGAATGAATCTGATTCCCATAACTCTGCTGAAGCCTACCCAGGTGGGCAAAGCCAGGTGGGATGTAAAAGTGAGGTCAATAGGAAGCCAAGCCACCCTTCCCCAGGTGCTCTCTTGAGATTTGTACCTGATCCCTCCAGCGCTTCCCAGTGCTGGTGTGCTTTATTAGGAGTCACACCCTGGTGTGTTGTTGCAGGAAGACCTGTACTCTACGCCTAAGTGACTGGCACTCTGGTGCCTAGAAGGGAGATACCACATCCCTCCCGCACATACCAGCAGCTCAGTCTCCCAAAAGCAATGGCAGGTATTTCCTTCCCTCAGTACTAGGCTATTGTGCCAGCTCACTCTCTTTAAACCTGCTCCAAAATTGCCCTGCTGTGAGCTTCTGTAGCCAGGTTCTTGGGTGTTCTCAGCAGGGCATACACCTACAAGTTTTGGAGCCAAGGAGAAGCAAGTGCAGCCCCACATACTGGAGGACAAGGGAGGTGCACTCTGAGGTTAATCTTGGGTAATGCTAGACACGTAGAGTCCGAGTTACCCACACGAAGCTGCCTTTACAGTCAGCAGAGAGAAGTAGGGATTTTGAGGATGTGATACATCTCTTTCCATACAAGATGATGAAAACAGGTCAGATGATTGATGCCCCAGGAGCACCTGTTTCCCTCCATTGTCTGTGAAGGCAGCTGAGGGAATGAGCACAGCTGAATCCTGCCCTTTAACACTACCTCTTCCCTCCTCCAGCCAGCAGAGATCCAAGTCCGAGATGTTGTCCCGTAAGAGTTTCTCGGTGGGAGTGCCGGCCGTCTCTATGGATGAGCTGGCAGCCTTTGCGGAGTCCTACAGCCAGCGGACCCGGCGGGCAGACAGCCAGGAAACCCGGCGTTTCGAGCGGTCAGAGTCGCACGGCGGCCGCATCGGAGGGCTGCCCCACCAGGATAGCTCCATGGAGGAGTACTACACCAAGCGTAGCAGAGGGAACCGAGAACCGCTGACGGACTCGGATCGGGGCTGGTCATACAGCCCGCCCCGGAGACGGGCCCATGAGGAGAAGCACCTTCCCAGGCTGGTGAGCCGGACGCCTGGAGGGAGCCAGAAATACGATCACTCCTACCTCAGCAGCGTCTTGGAGAGGAAATCCCGCAGCTACGATGAGAACGGTGACCACAGTGAAACCCCCTCAAAGCTGAGCTCGCAGCCCAGCCAGAGAGGAGGGGGAACATACTATGCCTGGTCACCACCCTCTACCTACAAAGCCGAGAAGTCGCAGCAGCAGTCGCAGCAGCCGCCACCGCCACCTCAGCAGGAGGAAGAGGAGGACACCCTGCCCCCATACAGCGAGAGGGAGCTGAGCCGAGGCCCTTCGTACCGGGCCAGGGAGCAGGCCTACCTCAATGCCTCTGACAAGAAGAGGAAAAAGGACCCCAAGAAAACAGTGAGGCCATGTCTGATGTTCCTGATCCAAATAGGCTGGGTGGGGAGCCACCAGGAAGGGGTTACTAACCGGAGTTTAGGGGTAGGGGGGCTCTCCAGGAGGGTAGAGCCTGGAGCCTGAGCGTGGGGCACCCCAGATAAGGGGAGTCAGTGTGAACGAGGGCAATCACTGTGTGTGTAGGAGGCTGGAAGGGGAAACAGCTTCACAGGACTCCATAATGGAGGGGAGAGACAGATATGCCTGTGACAGGGGAGGTAAGGGATGTTTTGGGCATCTGTGGCCTGCTAATCCAAGGAAATGGGAGTTCATCTAGGGTTTAGGAGGATCGTGGTAGGGAAGGGAACTTAACCAGGGCTTACAGAAATTACAGGGAATTACATTGGCCTCGATCCTTGTCAAAGAAGGGTTGAGAGATTCTGTTCTGGACTGGGACTGGGCTAGTAGCAAGGCATGGTGTAAAAGACCCTCAGGTCTTCTTGAGAGGGGCGAGATGACAGACTGCTGTGGGTGCATGCCCATGGGCATGTGTAGGGCCCATGCATGCCGAAGGCATTCCTCACACAGGATACCAGCAAGTGCAGAACATCCTGCCACAGTCTAGTGAAGACTGACGAGTGTATGGTTGTTGGGGAAGGAGAGCCAGCTGATTGATGCCTGTTCCATGGGGGAGACCGTGTCACTTGGCTGTTAGGCCTGAGCTGAAGTGGCACATGTGAGAGAGGAAAGGGATGCGAGCGGACAAGGCTGTTGCTGTTCGGTTGCGTCTCTGTCTCTGTCCACTCCATGGGTGCTTTCCTGTTGACATTTGTCTTCTCTCTTTCCTCTCAGAACGATTTCCCAACGAGGATGTCCCTCGTGGTTTGAAGTTGTTATGGACATGTCGTGTTGATGGGCTGGATACTATGAGGTGACTGCGGTGGAAAAGATGCAGAGCAACAAGCAAGACAGGCCTCCGTGAACCTTCGCAGCTACCAGCCATGGACTCTTTGTTTCAATTGTTTGTTTCATCGGGGGAGCAGAGGCTTTTGTAAGAGACAGACTCCCATGAGCAGCACTCCATCTCAGAGGCTCTGGGAGTCTGCCAGGAAAATGAAGCCAGGGCTCTCTTTGGCACCCTGCTTTCCAGTGCCCTCCATTCTGCACTGGAAGGCAGCCACGTCCCTACTGTTCCCACAGCCCAGAACTACAAGCGAGGTGCCTTTGTGCCTCTTGCCCTGTCTGATGTGCAGAGAGGCCCATGTGCGTACCTCTTGCTCTCTCTGTCTCCTCAGTTCTCTGTTTGGATTAAATACTGTCTCCTTAGAGCCTTTTCTGTATCATCCCCGTGCTGGGAGGAGGCCTGGTTCTTACAGTTGCAGACTGCCTCCAGCCGATTGGGCCCTAAATCCTGAAAGAAAATCTACATCCTTTCAGACACTGTAGAAGAGGACTGACGAGGTGTTACTTTGGCAAGGGCTGAGTAGAGAGAGAGACACGGTTATGGGCTGGTTTGTTCAATATATTTAGTTTTGTTCAATGTGTGATGAGAGTTGCAGGTGAGATTGATGTATTGTTTTGAAAGTGGATCAGAGTAGCTTTTATTGTGATGAGAGCATGATGTATTTTCCCCCCATCCCCAACTGTGATTTATTTTGATACAGTTGCATTTTCTTGCAGCTGAGCTGTGACCTTGTAGAGCTTCAGGCTAGAATATCTACTCCACCATATCATAAGCAGCGCTCTAGCCTTGCTGGCGCTCTGCTTCCAGCACCACCAGACATCTCTGCCTCGCGAGCAGCCTTTCTGTTTTAAAGATGCAAAAAGGGGAAAGTCTGAGAGGGAAGCTGCACATCGTCATTCTGTGCTACTGGTAATGCTCCTTTCTGGTCATTGTTTGCAGACACGAAGAGAGCAGTCACAGCAATGGAAAAAGGATTAACACTGTGGATGAACACAAGCTTTGGAAGTCACGTTTTTCACTTACAACCATTTCATTCACTTCAATTGTGACATGGTTTTAGTGGGCTGTTGTCTCAGGAACAACTGAATTTAGAAGTGAGTACTTCACTCCGTCTGGAAGCCTGACGTTTTGGTTTTCATAGGGCATAATGCAGTCATTTCTTTAATTTTTAGCTGCTAAAGTAATAATGTGAAGGAAGATGATGGGAACATTTGATCTCTATTATGCCTGGAAACAACTTAGTGCTCTACTGTGTTATGCCCTACTATTCTCAGCTTCTGAAATGCCATCACTGTTGTTACTCTGGGAATCTGGGGAGCTGTCTGCCCTCAGGTGCTCACTCTGGCAATACTGTTTTGAAAATGAGATTTATTAGCATCGCTGCACTTCTCCATAAAAATGATAGAATTATTTCTGTATTACTCCTTTGCCATATTAGTTCCTCAGGAATGGTCAGAGGAGAGGAAGGATGATCTCCATAGATTTGATGACAGTGCAGTTTTCATGCTAGAAGGTGGACTGATGAAAGGATGGCTTTCTTCTCCTCCCACGCTCCTCTAGCGATGAATGTAGGTTTAGAAATTCCAGTCCTGGGTCTTCTTGACCAGAGACGGATTAGCCTGCAGGGGCATACAGTCAAGAAGTCACAGAATGGTTTGGGCAGGAAGGGACCTTTAAAGGTCATTTAGTTCCAACCCCCTGCCATGCACAAGGACATCTTCCATTAGATCAGGTTGCTCAAAGCCCTATCCAACCTGCCTTGAACACTTCCAATGATGGGACATCTACAGCTTCTCAGGGCAACCTCTTCTGGTGTCTCGCCACCCTCATCGTAAAAAATTTCTTCCTTATATCTAATTTAAATCTACTCTCTTTTAGTTTAAAACTGGTGCCCCTGGTAGAAAGTCTTTTTCTGTCTTTCTTCTAAGCACCCTTTAAGTACTGGAAGGCGCTGTAACGTCTCCCTGGAACCTTATCTTCTGCAGGCTGAACAACCCCAACTCCTCTCATAGGAGAGGTGTTCTAGCTACCTGACCATTTTCATGCCCTCCTCTGCACCGGCTCCAACAGGTCCATGTCTTTCCTGTGCTGAGGGCATCAGAGCTGGATGCAGTACCCATGGGGTCTCGCCAGAGCAGGGTAGAGGGGCAGAATCACCTCCCTTGACCTGCTGGCCAAGCTTCTGATGCAGCTGAGGATACGATTGGCTTTCCAGGCTGCAAGCACACATTGTCGGCTCATGTCCAATTTTCATCTACCAGTATCCCCCAGTCGTTTGCAGGGTTGCTCTGAATCCATTCATCCCCCAGTCTGTACTGATACAGGGGATTGCGCTGACATGGGTGTAGGACCTTGCGCTTGGCCTTGTTGAATTTAGTGAGGTTCAATGGGCCTACTCCTCAAGCTTGTCAAGGTCCCTCTGGATGGCATCCCTTCCCTCTAGTGAATCAGCTACACCGCTCAGCTTGGTGTCATCTCCAAACTTGCTGAGGGTGTACTCAGTCCCACTGTCTGTTGCATTAATAAAGATTGAACAGTATCAGTCCCAGTGCGGACCCCTCAGGGACACCACTTGTTACTGATCTCCATCTGGACGTTGAGCCACTGAATGCAAGTCTTTGGATGTGGCCACCCAGCCATTTCCTTACCCATTGAATAGTCCATCCATCAAACCCGTATCTCTCCAATTTAGAGACAAGGATGTTGTGTGGGACCATGTCAAAGACCTTACATAAGTCAAGGTAGATGGTGTCAGTTGCTATTCCCCTTATCCACCAATGCAGACGCTCCATCATAGAAGGCCTCCAGATAGTCAGGCACAATTTGCACTTTGTGAAGCCATGCTGGCTGTCTCTAATCACCACCCTACTATCCGTATGCCTTGACATACCTTCCATGAGGATCTGTTCCTTGATCTTACTGGGCATAGAGGTGAGGCTGACTGGTAGTTCCCAGGGTCCTCTTTTTTACTTTTTTTTTTTTTTTTTAAATGGGTGTGATGTTTCCCTTTTTCCCGTCACTGGGGACTTTGCCTGACTGCCGTGACTTTTCAGATAAGGAGAGATGCTTACCAACAACATCTGCCAAATATATCTACTTGTATTATGGCTGGAGAGACTAATTTTTAAGTATTCTCATATTTTCTCATCTTTAATGTATGTTCCTAGGAAAATTGCAGCACAGTTACCAAGAGGAAGGTAGGCGGTTGCCATCTGAGGTCTCCATGGCCTTGAGAAGTCTACAGAGCTACACTACATGTTATTTTAAATTAAATGTTTCATCCCTGACATATGATGATACTAGCAGCAAGAAATGTTGATGTTTTGTTAGTCTGAAAACCTTGGGAAACCCTATGTCACAAATTTCAAGGGTGTTTAACCTCTCTTTTCCATCAGTCATCCTGCAAACACATGAAACATTTCATATCATAAACGTTTTGAAGATGCATCTGCAACAGTTGCTATGTCAGAAAGGGGCCAAAGCAGCGATGTAACAGTCTCTGAATACCTCTGTCTTTTAAATCATACCGAAAGTCAGGGCGTCACAATCTCCTCCTCATTTCAGTTATGTCTGTCCCTTATCTCTACAGTCATTTGTTATAGTTAATTTGATCAAGCCCTCAGAAATGAGTCGTGTCTATTAAAAACACAAGCCTTCCTCTCATTTATTTGAATCTTTTTTGTTTGCTCAATGCTGGTACTTTAGGCCATTTGTACACTAGGTGTAGGAAGTTGCCATTTATGTATCTAGCTTATAAATAAGTAGTTGCAAGTTAATTCTCTTAAGAAAACTATTTTAATTGTAGAAACAGCTGTTCATAAGGACTGTCCAACATTTCTTTTGTATACAAGTACCTGGAAAAGTATTGAAGATTTTATGACTAGTGATTCTAAAAGTTTTACCAGATTATAAAAATTTCAGCTTCAAAAAAAAGGCGGTCTTAATTCCCTGAAGTTAGATCTGGCAGAACCCATCAGCTGGCCCTTTGCTCTCGAATTTTAAATTTCTCATCTCCCTATACAGATCTGAAGGAATTTGCAGTTATTCATAGTGTCTTTCCTCAGGCCATCTTTATTTTTCCCGTTAGAAACATGTCTGCAGCAGCACTGAGTGGACCAAATCAAAAAGGGAGGGGTGACCTAGAGTAGGGGTTCCATCTGTAGCTACACAACCCTCATCACCCGTGACACTTGCAATAGAGAGGAGCAGAGGGACGGAGGCTGAGAGAAGACTCTTGTTTCCGAAAAGAAGTAATGGTTTGTGTCTGCGCCATCTTTCAGAACACCTGCAGAATGCTGGCACTGGAAAAGAACGAGCCTGATCGTTATGGGGTCTCAAATTATAAATTTTCCAGTGATCAATTTTTATTGCTGGCATAAAATTAAAATCCTTTTCATTCAGGATATGGATGTCTGGGTCATGTCAAGGGCATGGGTGGTTTTGTGGCCTTAAAATGAAGCATCACAACAGTGACTTGCTAAGAAGAAAACTGAGATGAGTGAAACCTGTAAAAAAAACATTTAAAAAAGCGCCCTTAGAACAACAGCAGGACAAGCATCAGTGGTAAATTTGGCTGTGCTGTCAAAAATGTGATCTGGGCTACTGAAAAAGGTTTTGACATAATGGAATGAGAAAATAAATACCACTGATAATGACTTCTCAACAATCCCATTATTCCTTTAAATTACACTGTAGAAATTCCAGGGTGTTGCTTCAGTGTGAATATCCTCAGACCACTCCGTTTCCACTGAATTGGAAAATTAACAAAACTGGCACTTTGAATACTTAGACACTATGAGAAAATCCGACATCTATCACTTGGGAAAGGCAGCCAGAGTAATTCAGGTCTTCGTGCTGGCACATAATGTAGGGGACAGGAACTGTAAGCATCCCAGCCGTTGTTGCCGTTACTACGTCAGAGAGGGCCATCAGCAGCGTGCCCCAGCCCCACCTCATCGTCCCTGCAGCTGCCTGTGCCGAGTTTCCCCGAGAGGTCCCAGCTCCTGCTCTGATGTCTGGGTCCCTCTGTAGCTCACTGAATTGTGGTTTTCATTCTGGCTTGTGACTCTGCTGCCCGCGGATCAGCAGTTACACTGCTTTCCTGACCTTTTCCAACAAGCTCCCTCCGGGTGGGCAAGACCAGTTCACCTGTAGCAGAAGTAAGACAAATGGTTTTGCAATCACCAAAGACACTTCTACATGTCGGTCTTCTCCAGAACTACCTAAAACTAGCGAGAGAAATTTGGAGGGAGTAGCAAAGAAAGTATCGGGGGTCGTAAGATGGAACTGGCCTTTTGCAAGGAGGAGAATAGGGGCATTCTGGGAGCATGTTTTTCAGGGAGTATCAGGGGAGTTACCCACACATGGATGCCATTACTGGGGTGTGATCAGCTTCCTCTGGTAAGAGTGATCTGACATTGTGCAGAAGAGCTTTGCTTGGTGAAGCTGCCCAGCCCACTCCTACAGTTCCAGGTTGTCTTGAGCAAAGTAATGGCTAACTCTCCATGTCCTCAAAGAGAACTATGTCTCTTGACACAAGGTCCCTTCCAAAGCTTCTCTGAAGAGATGCAGGACAGCCCCTGGGGTGTAGAAATACAGATCCGTGAGAAGGAGCAATCACGGAAGTTTCAGAAGTCAAACCTAAGCACAGACTGTTACAGGTACATAAACACACCACAGCAGTTGTTTATTATGCCTGGGCTATTCTGAAAATAAATTTAATGTCGAGATTGTTTTGCTGAGAAGCTGCTTGGAGCCATCGTCCTTTTTCTCCAGGGAGCTCTCACACAGGGTTGTGGGTGAGCATCTGTTCTGTGCCCTAAGTCCAGGGTTTGGGACGTGGAAACAGAAGCTAAAGGGGCTTTAGCTCATTCTTTCACTGGGTCCAGGAGCAAAGAGACCTTTGGCATAAGCCAGATGCTGCAAATCTGACCCTATGACTCCGGAAATCTCTGTGGTACAGCATCTCCATCAGGCCATACGTGCTTTCTACAACACCTGTGATGTTGAAACCACCAATTGTCATTTGGGGCTCCTAAAGCTCCTTTCCCATTGCCTGGGAGATCATAAAATAGATACATTACGTAATGTGACAGGACAGCTATCATTTTTATATGATCTTAAAAATGCCAGCTGGATTACCAGCATCAGAAGCAGAAATATCTTAAGAATAAAGTTAGCTAATACTACAAGAAGGAATCTGCCATGATTCCCATATGAATTCTCTTGCCACCTGTATAATTGCTTTCTGTCGTTCACCCCTGCCTGCACGGGGGCCTTTGCCAAGAGAGACCTTCACCTCCTCTGCCTTTTTGCCTGTCATTTTTTTGTCATGCTTGTAATCCCCCTCTGACCCTTCTGCTTTCCTTGGCTATTTCCAGTTAACCTTCAGTGTTGCGCCTGGGGGTTCTGGTTAATTTAGATGTAGAGTGAGTGGCATTTTGTGAAAAGACATTTTTACCCCCTATAAAAGCAAAAACTACAGAACACACAACACAAAACCTCAGGCCCTCCAGATACTCTCTCAAGCCCAAGCAGGGATGTTACTGGAAACATTTTAAAAATTAAAGCTGAACATAATTTCAAAAGGAGTAACTATTGTTTTCAACCCCAGGGCAGCTGTAGTCAGAGCTCGGAAGTGCAAACAACAGAAGCAAATGTATTCAGCTTTCATTGTCTCTGGTGAGAGCAGTGGCAGAGAGAAAGAGCATTTCATGAGTCATAGAAAGCAAATGCGATTCCAAGATGCTATTAGTTATATTTGAGCTTAAAAGTATGAATTAAAAGTTGACAAGCTCATTTTAAAAGCAAAATTCAGTTCAAGGAAATGGCAAGGTTTTAATCTCTAATGCCTAGTGGTAGCTCTCCACCGCACCTGCTCACTTTACAGAGAAAAATACATTTTTTTCTGCAAAGCCTCTACTAGCGCTCCAAGAACAACATGCCCTCTGTGCCCCAAGCAGCGAAATGAACTCACCGGTGAAAGGAGCCTCTTGTGCACCCCCGTCCCAGGCAGCCAGTGGGCAGAGCACCAACGCTGTCCCCATCACCTGTCCCAACAGACTCATCTCTAGTTCTGTTTGCACAAGCTACAGTCCAGGGACTCTGGGGTGGGAGTCAGGTGCCCGCTGTTGCTGACTTTCCACAGATCCTGTTGAAAGCCCCAGCCCAGGGGTATAATCCTCATGCTATTTATCAACAAGCTGTTGTTTGAGGATTTGTTTGTGGGTTGTTGTTCTTTTTTTTTTTCCGCTGCTGTTGCTTGCCTGCAACAGCTATTTTCTCCCCATCACACAGTGAGTGAGTGGCTTGCTTTGCTGTACTTGGCTATTGTTATTTTACTTAAATTGCCCTTCTCTCCTGTAATGAACGTTTTTTTCAAAATGGGGGTGGGGTGGGGGGGGGGAAGGACATAATAATACTCTGTATAATGAAAATACAACACTTTTATAGCTTTTGGGGCCACATCCTCATCCACAATTACCAAGCATCATATATTTGCCATGCTTGCAGTTTCAAAGTTGCTGTTTTTGAGTTGTCACCATGGAGAATAAAAGCAGGAAAAGCTACTGCCAATCTGCCTTTTTATTACCCTGCAGGCAAAGAATTTGCCCACATTTTGCTAAGAAATGAGCAGTTTACAGGAGCAGTTTTCAGCTCTTTTTTGATTAATGGATAATAAACCAAACATTTTCCAGTGAAGCAGCAGACCCCTCCATAAATTTCATACCTTGCTCACAGAATGACATATACAAGCACATTCTGCCCAGCCTCCATTCAAGAAATTCCTAGAAGTACCCCATGGAGCCACACTACTTCACAGGAAGGAGAAACTCTCCCCTGGTTTTGCAGACCTAAAAGCTCCCTATGGATTTTATTCTATCTTTTTTTCTACAGACACGTTCTTTCCTTTTGGCAGTTTGACCCCTGCGTGCTTATGTCTGCAGTACTCTGGATTGATGTTTTTCCTTTCTCATAAACAAGTAACCTCATTCAGATCTTGTCTCCATGTTATAAATAATAGATGCAGACTCTCACACTGTGTGCAGATGTAATCTGAACAACATTTACATGTTTAGATCCGTATCTGCTAGGCGTTATCAGCAGTCGGGGGCAGGAGAAGTGCACGCAGCTCCCCGCTCTGGACTGTATTTCCTTGCCCAAGGCACGTCATCCCTTGGCTCTTCAGTTTGCTCCCTGTGGAAAAGGAAGCAATCCAGGGCCACCTGTTTCCTAGTGCGATGCTGGGCAAGCCCCAGCGAGCTCAGCCCCGCTCCAGACACCTCTCCCAAACGCCAGGCTGCATCACAACTCCACTTGAATTTTCTGGCTGCGCACTGAACTAACGCCCCAGCTTTATACCCTTGGGAGACACGGACCCAGACACAAGCGTTACAACGCAGGCTTGATCCTCACATTCATACCTTACTAAGTCCCCCGCCCAGAAGGACTTGGGGGTACTGGTGGATGAAAAGCTGGATGTAAGCCAACAATGTGTTCTCACAGTCCTCCAGAAGGCCAACCACATCCTGGGCTGCATCAAAAGAAGCGTGGCTGGCAGGTCGAGGGAGGTGATTCTGCCGCTCTGCTCTTGTGAGACCCTACCTCAAGTACTGCGTCCAGCTCTGGGACCCCCAACATAAGAAGGACATGGACCTGTTGGAGTGAGTCCAGAGGAGGCCACAAAGATGATCAGAGGACTGGAGCACCTCTTGCATGCAGACAGGCTGAGAGAGTTGGGGTTGTTCAGCCTGGAGAAGGCTCCAGGGAGACCTTACAGTCTAAAGGTCTGTACCTAAAGGGGGGCCATAGGAGAGATGGGGAGAGACTTTATAGCAGGACCTGTTGTGATAGGACAAGAGGTAATGGTTTAAACTGAAAGAGGGTAGATACAGACTAGATATAAGGAATAATTTTTTTACAAAGAGGGTGGTGAAACACTGGCACGGGTTGCCCAGAGAGGTGGTAGACACGCCACCCCTGGAAACATTCAAGGCCAGGTTGGACAGGGCTCTGGGCAGCCTGATCTAGTTGAAGATGTCCCTGCTCATTGCACGGGAGGTCGGACTAGCTAACCTTTAAAGGTCCCTTCCAACCCATGGTATTCTATGATTCCAAGCAGACAGCTGTGGCTCCTCGGCTTGCTTAAGCAAGCTCACTCCTCAGAGACCCACCAGGCCCCTCAAGTCGGAGCAGAGCACTGAGGAGCACAGCCCCCTCAGTCACCCCAAACAACACCTCCCCAACCCCTTCTGTGCTGGGGACAGGGTCGGTGGGGGAGTCCGCTCACCTCCTGCTGCTTGGCCAAAGGAGCCCACCGGCCCGGCCCAGCCCGGCCCGGCCCGCTTGCTTACAGCCNTAACGGCTACTAACGGCCGGTAACGGCTGCTAACGGCCGCCGCGCGGCACGAATCGGAGGTCTGGTGAAAAGCCGATCGAATGGAGTGTGTAGGCTTAAAGATCTTTTAAGCTTAACACTCAAAAATCGCCATTAATCCTCTTCTGGAAGGTGAAGGTGCTTAGTGTTTCTCTGGGCCTCTTTATTCCTCCTCTTTCCCTCAAGCTGCCACCCCCAGTGAAGAAATCTCCTAACTTAGACAAAGAAGGAAAGGTGCCCGTTCCTTAAAGACAAATAGAGGTGAGGAAGACGTGACAGCAGAAATACTGAGAGGTCACCCAGCTTGGTGGGAAGTCGCTTTCTGGCTGCTGAAATGTTTATGCTGGCAAGGTAGAAGACTGAGGTACCCCCACTGCTCCGGCAGTAACTTCTGGTTACCCCTCATGCAGGTAAGGCGCTTCTCTGTGCAGACCAGATTGGTCCAGAGCTCTTGGCTGCAGGTACAGGTTTGTGATTCAGGGCCATTTCTGAATTAGAGACGTGAGCCTGAAAAAAATTTCCTAAAGTGGCACGGGACCACTTATTGCAGGAGGTGTAGTATTTTCAGTTAGTCCTCACCAGGAGTTAGAAATCCTATCTGATTATATCTCAAGTTTGTTTCCATCAGCCCCTCTAGAGCAGGTGTTGGTGATTTTTCATGTCCCAGTTATCACATCTCTTTGAGCAACAGATTAGTCAGCACACTTGTCTCTGAATAGGTACTCCAGGGTAGCGAGAGTTTGAGCTCCAACTGGATGCATTTTACACTCAAGAGCCTGCTAAATGATTAATTTATTTACTTGTGAAAGTTCCCTGCTTCCTGGCAAAGCTGGAACGTGTATTTCTACAGGCCTCGGTCCTGCTCACCTTGGAACTGCAAGTTTAGGCAAGGATGTTAACAAACAGTAAGATGGAGATGAGGTAAAACTGTAGCATGAAAAGCTGTAAGATTTACCTCTTACACATACACTGTTATGTCCTACCTAAGGACCACTGCATCTATTTGTCATCACTAAATGCATGTACAAACACAGAAAAGGCACTTGTGTCCCACACAAATGGACCTCCAACTGGAGGATGGAGGAAGAATTATTGGTTAAAGCAAGTCAGCCAAACGAGAACTGCCCGGAGGCTGCTGGCACTGTGGAATTGTGCCCTGTTGGGGACAGGGCATAGCTCAGCCTGGCTTGCTGCTGCTGGCTGTAGGGTCTCCTTAGGGAACAGCCCTACTGCTGACAGCAGCCCCCTGTCATCATCCCTGACAAAGGGAACTGGAACCCCTCTCTCACCTTCAGATCAGTAAGATTCTGCAAGAAGGGTGAGGTTACTAAAACAAAGACTACCTTAGCTATATAAGCTCTTTCTGCTTTTCTCTTCCAAAGTTTTGGCAATCTTAGACTTTGAAGGATCTGCATGCACAGTTAAAGTTTGAGGAATACCTACCTAAAATGCAGATCCTACAAATCTTTATGCAGTTGCTTGGCTACTATTACTAAGTGTGTGCAGAAAGGATGTGTGGGCCTGTACCCGGGATGTTTTTCTTTAGAACTCAGAGCCCCAGAACCCTGAGCTGAAACTATCAGCACAGTTAAATGCTCAGGATTTCTGAGAAAGTGAAACTAATCAAATTAGCAAAACCACAGTCCCAGCAGCATCCCAGTGCACCTGATTTGCAGGGGCTGCACTGTGCGCCCCCAGCAGCCAGAACCAACTGATTGACGACTCAGAACCTGCATCTTTGCTGGACTGAGCTGCCAAGACCAAGAGTAGAGTATTTAGTCCCATGCACAGATAGGCCTTCACCTGACAACCAGAGTGACAGAACTTGTGTGGGTAGCAGAGCCTAAGGTATTTTTCTAAGCAGTACCAGGGGAATGAAATCTGCTTGCTTTGTTTGGTTGGTTGGTTGGGGTTTTTTTTGTTGTTTTGTTTTTAAATAGACATATATATTTATACATAGTAATTTTTGTCTTCACTTCTGAGAAGAGAGATCTGAGGCTGCCTTCTGTTCAGGTCAGTATGGTGCCTGAGTGGAAAATTTCACTCCCCAATTTCAGTAAGATGCAAGTTAGTCTGGTTCTTGTGAATAGTGGTAAAAGGAAAAGTTACTGCAGCAGGGCACTGTAATCAAGAGGTCTCCATGGACAACCTGTCATCCTGATGAGAGACACTTCTTAATTAAGCAAAGATGCCACATTGTAGCTGAAAGAATTCCCAAGCATCCCAGCTTCCCTCATCATATCAATGAGTCTGGAGTTACAGAGCTCCAAGCAACAAGAGGCTTTAGAGGATTTCAAACAAATCGGAAGTCTAAAAGTTCAACATGTGCAGCATGCAGAGAACACATTTCAAACTGTATTTGAAGAGCACGAACACGGTTTTGTACTGCTGCAAAGATCTTTGAAAGGAAGAGTGTGGGTAGCATCCCAAGTATTGCTAGGGAAACCTGAGATCCACGCACTTCTGTGAAAAGCTCAACTTTTTACTTGCAGGCGAATCAGTTAAGAAGCAGTCCTTGCAGCTAAACTTAACTGAATTCCTGTTTGAGCATCTCAATTACACTGATTTAACGATTAAACTTGTTCTGATTAATGGGAAAACCAGAAAGAATTCATGGTCAAGATATTGGACAAACTGTTTAAGCTAATGAGGGAGGACACTGGTGTTTACGAAGCAGCTGGTAATGAGAGCCTGGAGGAGAAAAGGAAAACAGCTGCCTGCAGATAAGCTCTAAATTCAAGCACAGGAGCAAAACGAAGGGGAACATGCTGGCGTGCTTCAACACATCAAGTGGCGACACAGACAACTGAGAAATGCTGCATGAATATTGATCATCTTATTTAGCTGATTAGTACCCTTAGGTTATATCTACAGAAATGTGTAATATAGCCGCCCCCCCGCAGTGAAGCTGTGTGCTCAGTCCCTGATCATCTGCTCTGGTGTACTTCTATACTATATTCTGGCATAAAATTGTTTGCAGTAGTCCACATCCAATGACTCTAATTGCTCCTGGAGGACCAATTAGAACAAGGTTGAATAAGGCTATCCTCTAGGGCACCCTGCAAGAGCTACATGTCTAGGACACTAGGGCACAGGCCCACCAAAACCAACATGTAGCCTGGACCATGTCTAGCTAGATGGCAACCTGGCATTTTTGGAAGGAGTTCACCTGGGCTTCTGTGCCCCTGGCGCCTTTTACTGTGTAGGTGTAACCATTCTGTTCATTGCATTGCTTTGCTCCTTCCACAAACAAGCACAATAGGCTGATAGTCCAACTTCAAGGCAAGACACATGTTTTCAGCCAGTTTATGGGGGAGAACTGCCATTCAAAATAAAATACATATTTTGTTAACAGTATATGTGGCATAGGCACTGGAGAAATCAATTATAGTTTCCATCAGACTGTGGCAATGGGGGTATGTGTCTTCCTGATGGGCCTGGGAGAATGCAGAGACAATAAAGGCAACGTGTCAGGCTTTTCCAGCTCTAGTCCTCCCTACATTAAAAAAAGAAGAAAAAAAAAGGAGAGCAATAAACATCTTAAATGATGTGTTTCTTGGGAACTAACAGCAATACCAGTCACGTTATTTATTTCCCTTTTGGCCTGTCTGTTCCCCTCTGACCCCAAGCCTCTCAGTGGTGCGTACCCTACTGCTTGTGAGGCCATGGTCTAGACTGGACTAATGGAGTTTAAAATGCACTCTCCAAAGCCTGTCATTCAAAAAACGTGCATCATCTTATGGATCTGACTTAGGGCACAGCCATGTGAGCAGTTAAGTCAGCACAGCTGTATTAACTCAGGCTCTAGGGGGGAAGGTGGGAGTAGAGCGAGACCAAATGACTTAAACTGGGTCTGCCGCCAGCGGAGCATGAAGCTGTGCCCTCTGCGATAGCAGCTGGTGGCTAAGGGCGGTATAGATGTATCCGCATTACTCAGCCAGTAATTCCAGTCAGATGGCTACTGTTTACAGCTTGCTTGTTTCCTCAGGATCCTGTGCTCTCCAAGCTGGGCATTCTCTTTGCCCTTAGTGATATCCTCCATTTGGGAGCTCATCTCCATGTGAAAGCTCATTATTAGCATTAGGGCTATATGCAGTGCTGAAAATAAAAATTCTACAGCACAACAGATTTGATCACTTCATTTTCTTGCCTAAAGCACGCTGTGATTTCTTCTCCTGTTTGGCTCCGTGGGTGGAACAGGCATTTCAGTATACACTGCCACATTGATTACAGGGAGTTCTTCCGTGCTAGAGATATTAACATCTTTGTTATTACTGCCAGTTCTCTCCTCCCCCGTACCAAGCGGTCGCCTGAGCAAGAATTCCTTTTAAGGACAGACTCCCAGTAGTAGTATTCTCCTCCTCAAAGTGAAGAAGATGTCTTCAGAGGTCAGTTCCTCCTGCTTTCTCAGAATCCCACCTTCTCCATATTCTTAGAAGGTCATTATTAAAGGTGTCAAAACCACTTGCAAAAAATATCACAGAAAATCTAAAAATCAGGTTCTAAATTACCTCTTCATAATCATTAACAACCCAAAATCATAGCATTTAAGTTAAATTTTTTATGCAAGAAAAAATGTTTCACATTTAATATAAAATCAGTTTGACATAGCTTATTTTTCAAACATCATCCTCTTTCTGTTCATCAACGGACAATTAGAAGCTCACAATTAAAAAAGTCATCCTAAATACTTTTTAGAGTCTTATAAAAACATTCATAAAGTGCCACACACAAAAGCACCGACACAAGAATCTGAGAACCTATTATGATGCTAATTTACTTAATTGCTGCTGTCAAACAGCAGTGTAATTTGTCGAATTGCCAATTTAACAACCATACAACCCAGCAAAAATATCATTCCATAGACGTGGCCCCAACAGAGCATCAGCTGGGCCCACAACAAGTATGCAGAGGCACCCAGCACAGAGTTGTGGGCTTCTAAAATAAATAGATGCTAATTAACACCACCTAAATCCAAGAATACCGGCAAGCGGGAGACGTGGATTCTAAGGGGAGCAATCATCCCAGGCTATGGCCTTACTGTGAGGGCAAAACTCAGGCAGCTTGTAAAGAAAATAGGTACCAATTTTACCTGGTTTTTACTGGGATAAAAATCATTCCCCACTAGAAATAACAGGAAAAGGCACTGATCCTTTGAACATTTCTATGTTCTCCTCTCTGGCCTGGAACGTACCATACCACAAGCACCTTTCTTTTCTCCATCCCCAAAAGAGGGGCTCAGTGAACTGCACCACAGTTTGTTCTGCAGTGGCCTCCCTCTTCACTCAAGCGTCTGGGCAGTGCTCACAAACAGACTGACCCAGAAGAAAAGGGCACAGGCTCTGAGGGCTCCCTCCCCCAAAATTCATGCCCTGTGTGAGGTGTCCAGGGAGCAGCCGTGTGTCTTCCCAACACCAGGTAGCTGCCTACGCTCCACATGACCTTCTCCCCTCCACCGTCTACTCTGTATGGTGCTTCTGGTGGCGCACCAGCTGGGGTTGGAACCGAAAGCTTTCCCCGCACTGGGTGCAGCGGTAAGGCTGCTCCCCGGTGTGGATGCGGGTATGCTTGATGAGGTTGGAGTTGCCACTGAAGCCCCGGCCGCACTGGCTGCATTTGTAAGGCTTCTCACCAGTGTGGGTACGAGCGTGGTTAATGAGGTCGGAGCTCTGCCCAAAACATTTGCCACACTGCCCACAGGCGTAAGGCCGGATGCCGTCATGGGCTCGCTGGTGCTGAAGGAGGTGGGAGTGTTGGCTGAAGCTTTTCCCACAGGCTGGGCACTTGTAGGGCCGCTCGCCTGTGTGCATACGCTGGTGTTTGATGCAGGTGGAGCTGTCGCTGAAGATCTTCCCACACTCGCTGCACACGTAGGGTTTGAGCCCAGTGTGGATGCGCTGGTGCTTGAGGAGGTTGGAGCTCTGGCTGAAGCTCTTCCCGCACTCAGCACAGGTGTAGGGTTTCTGGCCCGTGTGGACCCGCCGGTGCTGGATGAGATGGGAGCTCTGGCTGAAGCCCTTGCCACACTCCCCACACAGGAACGGGCGCTCCCCAGTGTGCATTCGCTGGTGCTGGATGAGGTGGATGCTCCGACTGAAGCCCTTGCCACACTCAGAGCAGATCGTGGGCCGTTCTACACGAGGGGCTCGCCGTGAAGCTGCTGCCACCCTTCTCTCCTGTCTTCTCACCAGGCTGATATCAGAGCAAGGCAGCTTAGCCTCCTCTTCCTCCTCACAGTCACCTTGCTGTGCCTCTGGGCAACTGCTCTGATTTCCATGGCTGCCTCCTAACTGTTCCTCTCCTCCCCTGGACCCTGCTGCCAACATGTCCTGCTGATCTGCATTTGCAAGGTGATCTGGAAGGGGATGAAGCTCACCATCTGTAAAAAAAGTACAACTCTAACTGTAATTCTTGCTGGGAAGAGGCACAGCAGAGAACGGGAAAGCTGTTCTTCTAGGGACCAAGTCTGCACCGTGTAGGAGAAGCAGTAAAGGGAAGACTGGGAACAAATGGAAGCCTAGCTGCGAGAAAGGCTGTACATTGTCATCATGCGACCCAGAGCAGATGTACCACAAACAGCAGAAGCCAAGGGCAATGCTATAGGTGTCTCTTTGCCCCCAGGAAATCTTTACATTTTGTCTTCTTATTGTTTTGTCTTCTCGTATGTACTCTTAACAGCAGGCTGACAAAGGCAGGCTGTCTGCCTGCCCTGAGGGGGAAAGAGTGGGCCTCAATATAAGCTGCGTGGAATAAAGTGGCTTAAGTAACACTGAGGCAGCTCAAAAAGCATTTTGTTTGCTGTGTTTATAAACTTATCTCACTTATTACTCACCCATGTGTGTCTCCTCCAAGGCCTTATGATCTTGTTCTTCTCCTTGGTCCATCTGGGCAGTTAGGTCAGGTTCAGTGATCAGCAATCCTTCTTACAAAAGCAAACAAAAGTAATCTTAGTTGAATATTCGGCAAAACCTTGTCATGTGTCTTAAAAAGCATGCCAGTGCTGAATATGGAGAACAAGCAGAGCACTACTGAGGTATCTGGTTTCAGATACTTTCTCTTTCCTTAAAGGAGATTCAAGGTTGCCCCTCTTCTGATAAGCAGTATACATTAGGACATACACCAGATGTGCTGGACTCAGAATTGGTTGACAGCAATCATAGATACAGGTGTAAGCAAACAAGAAAACCCAGTCATATTTACATTTCTTTAATAATGACAACCACAAGACTAATTACTCTCCTAATGTTATTTTAAATGGAAAATGACTGTTTGTTGACCAGAACCTGATTTTCTTACCTGCTACCTCATCTCTGCTTTCTCTTCCAAGAACTCTCAGCTTGAGGTAGCAAAACCCAACAAAACAGGCAAGTTGATGTCTTGTCTGCTCTAGCTGGATTCTGCTACCTCCCTGCCTGGCGTCCCTACTGAGCTCCAACAACCGCCATGAATGCTGCTGTTGGGCAGGGTGCGCTTACAAACGCCACCAGCACCAAAGACAAGATTTTTTTCCTTCAGTATTTACTGTTTTAAGGCCAAAACCAGACAAACAGTAAGCACCAGCAGTTAGCATCAAGAGGGCAGGCATTAGCAGTTGCTGCAGAAAAAAGGCAGAACAGAGAAAATACAATGGTAAGAAAGTGCCACTTTATTTTAAAAAGTAAGAGTCAAAGATGGCAGGGAAAGGATACCATGAGGATGAATCTAGGACCTGAAACTGACGTGCATCCCAGCTAAAGCTGAGATCACTTAGGGGAATATGACTCTATGATTCTATGAGGCGAACAGCTTTGGACCTTGTTTTCCACTGATTATAAAACCACTAGTCCTGAAGTCTTTGCTCCTGGGTGCCAAAGCTAGACAGAAAAAAAGGCAGCAAGTAAAAGAGGAAAGACTGCAATCTTGAACTGCAGAGCCATGAAGAAAAAAATAAGGATACAAGGGAAAAAGAACCCTTAGCTAAAAAAAAAAATAAATCCTTAAAAGTTAGTAACTAGAGTCCCTACTTTAAATATTTGCTGAATGCTGAAGCGGACCACCCCTGCAGATGGATCGTTTCCAGCAATCCCGAGCTGATATACAAAGGGAGGTTGGGAGGTGGCTTTCTGCAGCCCTAAAGCTCTCGGGACTTTGCCACTACTGAGAAATGTCTGCTGCAACAGTTTGGCAGTAGCAGCCGCCCAAGGTATTTACATGCTGCAGTATGTGCCAGATGGCCCACCCCTGCTATGGAGGAGTCAAAACCCTGTCCACTGACAGACCTTTCCCCCAGGCAGCTAACCACAAACAGCAGGGATGCTCTCTGGAAGCTGTCAACAAGCAGGAACTTTGGAGGAACAAATTCCTCAGCGTTTCAGAGGTGATACCAGCATCCAACCAATGTCCAATAACAAGCACCCATGGAAACATCTAAGAAAGCAGACAAGGTAGAGGGAAGAGCTCCCTCCTGACCCTGCCAAAATGTCATAGCTCAGGTTGCCATTGACACACTGCTCCTATGCTCAGATTTGCTATGGCAGCTCAGCAGAAAAGCAGATAACCTTCATGCAATTGACAGACTAGTCTGGAGTAAGGAAGAGTTTCTTCCTTTCCCATGATGACAGCTCATCTCTTTGAAAGTAGGGGACACACCTCATGAACAGAGGGGACAGTGCTTCAGGGACTTCGTCTGTTACTGGAAGAAGCATATCCTGGGACATATTGGGTTATTGCTTGAATGGGGAAACCGAAACGGGAAGAGCATCTGTGTACGTGGGTGTGTGGGGTTACTGTGCGCAACATCCACAGCTTTACTAAAACAAGATATGAAGGGTGTCTAATTTGGATCCCCAGCAGGGGCTTTGCAAACCCACCATACTGTTCCTGGGGCCTTGGCTTTAGTATTGTGACAGCATATATATGATTTTTTAGCTGGGTCCTACAACTTCGGTTCTTTACCTTAGCTATTTGCAAATGGCTACTTATTTTCTCTTCCAGCCACTCAGCTCTGCGCTTCTCCTGTGGCTGTACCAAGCTGTGGAGGTTATGGGACTCATCCTGGTGCAGAGCGCCATACTTTCAGCTTCTCCTGCTCCACAGTCTGCTCCTGAAGTGCTGTCGGTGGCTCCGTACGGCCATGCCAGGCTCAACAGCACAAACCTGCAATTCAGAAGAAGACATTCAGATCTTCCTCTCCCCAGCTATTGACTTGGATAGATATGGCTTGCAGTGAAATCAAAAGGCGAAGACACTTTTACCACAGAAAACAGTTAATTATGCATCTGCACACATTTATTTTGGGTATGGTGAGAGCCTCCTTTCTCTGTACTCTCAGAGTTGTTCATAAACTGCAGCACTTGTCAGTGGCTGCCTTCCTGCCCAGCTCCACGTCCAGCTTGGGATGCTGGGGGGCACTGGGAGACAGACACAAGGGGAGGGCTGCTGCAGAGGGCACTGTCAGAGCACCCAAGGGCAGGGGGACATGCAGAAGGGGGCAAGTACTAAGTAGGTTTTGGGAACAAAGATTCTCCACAGAGCAGGGGTGCAAACAGCGGTCTGAGGCACTGGGTGGAAACCGGGGAATGATAATAATTTACTCTGCGGCAGGTGAAAGGGATGGACCAGGGAGGGGAAACCGCATTACAGGTATGGGATGTAAGCAGCCGCGGATGGCAACCACAGCAGAGCGGGGTCTATAAAAGGGGCGAGTTGGCCTCCCCTTCTCCGAGCTGCATTTTCCTTCTCCTCCGGGCTGCTCCTTCCTCCGCAGCTGCCCACAGACAAAGGCTCAGCCAGGGGTTCGAAGCCCGGCTCTCCGTGCCGCTGGCCT
>VXAK01008753.1:228488-353175 GCA_013399435.1 Arenaria interpres | reverse complement strand
GGGGCGGGGGCGGGGAGCTGGTTATTTCATTACATTTTAATTATATATCATCGAGCCCAGCGCCTCCCTGGCGGGTGCTGCGCCTCAGCTTTTTCTCTCTCGCCCTGGGGGGGCCTTCTCTTGCCAGGGGCGCTTTGCCTTCCGCGGCATGAGGGAGGGAGGGAGGTGTCCCCGCGGGGTCCCCTCGCCTCAGGTGCGGTGCGGAGGGAGCCGGCCGGCCTGGAGAAGGGCAGAAAAGATGTGGAAGGAAAGGGGGCGATGCAGGGGGGCAGCCGTTCGGAGAGGGCGGTGTGGAGAGGGGCTGGGAAGAGGCTGTGGGCTGACAGAGCTGGCTGTGGGGAGCGGGTGGTGGGTTACTGCGGGTGTGAGGCTTCGGGGACCCACAAGGGAGAGGGCAAAGTATCCCTTGCGTCTGTGAGGCACTGATGAGAAAGGCAAAATGTGGCTTTCCTTTTGGCCGATGCTGCCTGTCGCCATTAAAAAATGAGGTTTGTTTCTGTGGTCGCTGAAGAAGGACTGCCTTACCGAGTCATGTTGAAGATCCACCTACAGGTCTGCCTGTAAGAGAGGCCAGCGTGGGGTGATGCCTCCTTCCTCTGTGAGACCCTTCCAAGTCAAGCTTATCTGTGGCCTGACAGCCTTTGCCTAAAGGTTGTGTCTGCAACTTTGCATCCACGTGGTTGCAGCCGTGAGATTCTGATCCGCTTACCTCAGGAGTGTAACTTCTGATATAATTTACATCACTGTTTTACAGATTATTCTTTTTAATAGTCTTTTCCTTGCAAATGTCTGAACACAGTATTCTAGTAAATGTCTTACTCTCATTCTCTTGAGTTTTCTGTATCTGCAAACAACCCTACCTGCCGATTTCTCAGTTTTAATTAAGCTGAAAATGTAATCTTACTGGCCTAGAGGAAGAAATCAACGTATATAGGGGGAAGTGCATCTAAAATGTGGAAGTTTTGCAGTAAAGTGCTATAGTTTGTTTCCTTTTGTCCTCATGAAACATCTATGCTGAGGTGTTTCAGACTGCTTGAAGTATAATGCAGCCTCTCAGGTAATTGTCACTTCTGTCTGTAGGAAGAAAAGAGGCTTGCTTAAGAGTCATGGATGAGACACCTTCAAGAAAAAGGCAAAGGCTGTAGATGATGCCCTGCGGTAGTGTCTGGCATTGCTGAAGCTTGCAGTTGTCTAGTAGTGTATTTTTAATACCCAGATACTTTTCAACATAGTACTTGGTGACTTAAGAGTCAGTACTCTTGTTCTTTTAGGTTTATGTCAAACAGAGTGAACTGGGAGATCGGTTTCATTGGGGATGTAGAGTCTGTGTCAGGGCATCGATAAGGTATTTAGAAAACACACGCAAGAAGAGCATAGTGAGCAGCAGAAGTTAGGCAACAGGAAGTGACAGGTGTGCTTTTTTTTCTTTTCCTAGCAGTTTTATAGGAAGTAGCAAGATAGTGCTGATGTTGTCCTGTGTATGGAGGGACATCAGGCAGTTAACAGCATTGGGAAGCCAACCAGAATGGGTGAAGTGAAAAGTCTTGCAGAATTGTGTGAGAATTGGAAGGAGAACTACCAATCTATTAATAAGGTGCTTATTATCTATATTTGAAAGCTAGTTTTTCACCAGAGAGAACTTGCAACTTGTTGTTTGTAGAGCTTTAAAGAACTCTGCTTTATTTTTTTTTTCCAATTAGAGAAATGTCCCAGTGTGTGTTAAGAAAGCTGTGTTTTGTTCTCAGATATCTGGGGAATAAGGTGTTTGTGTACTGAAGAGGGCAGTCTTTCCCCATTTCTTCCCTCAGGCATTCTGGTGTTGAATTGCTTCATTTTAGGTAACGGTTGATCCGGAAATTGAGCTATATTAATGTGGTTATTTGTTTAAATATGTATTTTGTCGGTCTCATCAGGGTAATTGTGTTATGCAAAGTAAAAGATGGCAGCCTCGGGTCCCATTGCAGCTTCATTTCAATTGGAACTGATCGGCTGACAAGTTCTAAGTGAAACTGCGAAACTACCTGAAATTACATGCACATGCCTTATCTGCCCAAAGGTAATGGTATATGCAAATTGTTTGGGCTTCAGTGGTCTGTGGGTGCTGAGAAGAAACTAACAAAGTGAGCTTTTTAAACAGTTAAGGTAATTGTGAGAATACTGGAGGCTAGTACTCTGTGAAGGTTTTGCATGGCAAGCCTATCAAAGGGAGGCTGGAGTCAGCTGGTTTTCTTCTGAGCCTTCTCTGTTTACGACGACTCCTTGAGGGTCAAACAAGCGAGACAAAGCTTAAAGCAAAAAGCTGAAATACAGTCGCACATAAATATGTGCGTAGACACATGTTCACCTGCATGCACACACACGTCTTCGTCATAGCATGAGAATTATGAAGGACACACTGATGATAATGAGACCAGTGTGACTATTAGTGCAAGTCAACATCTTTCCACTTCGAAACCAGGATAAAGCAATAGCTAAAATGCCAACTACCACCATCCAACAAGTCTTGCTGATATTCTGGGCTGTGTAAAGACTTACCTGCTTACCAGCTACCTAGTAAACATGCTGTCACTTATCCACGTAACAAGGATCATCACCAGTTTAGTGTGGCAGACAGGAAGGAAGAGGCCCTGCGCCATCACTGATACATCTGCAGTAGGTCGAATGGATGCCTCTGGGGACCTGCACTGCTTGTGCAGGTAGACCATTTAACTTGTAGACCATTTAACTGGTCTAGCTGTAGACTACCATGCAAGGATTCATACTGGGGAGGGCACATCAGCGGCAGCATGCTGTCTGTCTTTGTTATGGTCAAAGATGCTCATTGTTGGTTTAGCTGTTCTCCTTCAGAGATCTTTTGAAGCTGAATGATGTTGGCTCCAGATGGCACTGACAGATTTCCAGCTATTTATCTGGCTTTGTTAAATCGCCTTGTTCATTTATATCTCTGAGTTGGCGCAGCACTGTGCATGGTTTACTGTATTTTCTGGCTTTTTGTGCTTGTTTCTTGCTATTAATTTGAATGCTTTTGTGTTGAAAAAAGCTAGTTTGCATTTTTTCCTCCCTTATCTTTTGAATGTGTAATCTTAGGTTGTTCTTTTTTGGAGGGATGTGGTTTTCGCATTCTCCATATTTGCTGAAACAAGGCAGTAAAGGTGACCTACAAAGCTGTATTCTGTGGTCAAACACGTATCCAATGAAGGTAGCAACAAAGGTTATGGAGGCTGTTTGGTAAGTCTTGCAGATGAGAAGTGCTTGACTTGTTGATTGAATGGCTGTATATATTTTTAGGCAGGCTGAGGTCTTTCAGATGGTCCCTTTTGAGATATCTCTCATTTCTGTATGGGTGTGAACCACAGCAAGCAGTTATTTTAGATAGTGTGAGAGCTGACATTTGTTTTATTTTAAGGCTCTTGGACGCATGCTTTTATATGATCCAGTACATGCTGAGTTTGGGTCCAAGGTGTTGCTTGACAAGCAGAAAGAGAGACAACCTGTTCTCCTCGCCAGAAGTTCTGTCCGTTTTGTTGCTCATCCTGGGTGTCAGCTCTGCCCTACGAACAGTTTTCCTTGTTCCTTGTTGAAAAACAGGGCAGCAGCAAGGACAGGTTCAGTCAGTAATTTGCTGCTTAAGTTGCAGCTGTGATGGGCTGCAGGTACGGCAAAGGGAAACTTCGCCCTAACTCCTGGGCTGTCTGTCGGACTGGGAAATCAGATGCTGTGAACTCCAGAAATAAATTTACTTTCTGAGATGACCACTCAGCTGTCAGAGATGTGATGGAGCCATGGACTTCTTTAGAGACTTGCGGGAGTTTGTCGTCTTCACGTATGCTCCTTTGGCATATCAAGAAGTGCTTTGCGGTTGGTCACATACACACTCAGGCAAAACTGGAAGCTGAGCAGGACAGGTGACGCTGCTTTGGGTTGCTGTGTGTTGTTCCCCTGTTTTACATAAACTTTCTTTCCTTACGGAAAGCTCCAACACTGCAGGTAATTATAATGCAGTTCTTTGTTGTAGACATCCTCATACTTTTGATGATAAAGCAATGCTACCTTATCAGACACAAATAAGAGCTTTTGCAGTGTTGGAGTTTGCATTTTTGTAGGGGGCCGGAGGAGCAGTTGTACGGACATGCAACTCCATCCCCAGCAATAAATCTTTCTCTGCTGACCTGCAGCTACACCTTTTATCTGGATTTCTTTTTGCTGTGAAAAATTGTCTGATAGTGCTAACCTCCACTGTCAACTTGTGGCGTGGAAAAAAGTGAAGCTTACCCACAAGTCCATAGTTGATACTGCTCTGACAGTGGTTGAAACCACAGGATTATTTTTTTTTTAACATAATAGCTATTCTATCTGAGAATAGGTCAGGTCCAGTAAGGAAATAATTAGCATGAAAGAGTACTTTAAATATTTCTCCTCTTCTTGTTACTTCAAGCCATATTCAGTAGGCATCTCAGCTAGCGGGATTTAAAGGTTTCCTGGTGAATAAGTCCATAAAGAAGTATATACATAATAGCAAAGAAAAAGTCACTTCTGAGATGTTACTGATTTTCACTTTCCAGGCTGCGTTGTGTGCACTTGTTATTCTTGAAGGTAAGAAAATGTATTTAATTCTTAATAATTTCCTAGTAGCAGCATGCTTTTGTGCTAAACTGGGATGGGAAATCTGGTTTGGTGTGGATGTGTTCTTAGAGGCTTATGCCGCGGAGTTTATTAGCTGCAGGACCAGGACAACATCTGAGTGTTGTTGAAATCATGTTCTCAAACTGCTTGCTGCACTTGCTCTTGTAAGTAGCTTCTGCTTGAAATTAATTCCAATGGGAAATAAAAGACCTCAGCTAATGGAATGACGTCAGTATATTTGGTGCACAAAAAAGCCAAGCAATTAAAAATAGAATATTAATTAAGCATACAGCTTCCTCTTAAAGATTCAATGTTTGAAGGAATGCTGTAATAAACTGTAGCAAGATAATACTAATAAAACCAATACAATTTGACAGAGTTGGCTTCTTAGATATTATTAATTGACTATGAGTTATTAGTTGTGTCTTTGTATTTACAAAGAATAAAAATGACTGATTCATTAGCTGTCAGGAATACTTTTCAACATGTATCAGGTTATGCCATTTGTGGCTTTACTTCATCAAAAATCTCTTAGAAGATTTAAAAGAAATTTCTCACTTAAGCTTTATGAAACTGCTACGGAGGAAGACTAGTACAAAACCATCTGCACATAATCTATGGCCTTTGGACAAAACAGGGTTTAGTGATTAGTTTGAGATCGTACATTTCAGTAGCTGGAGTTGGAAGTGGATCCCAATTTTCATTCTTAAATCCCAGCTCCCAGGTGATGTTCTCAAACCCATGTCAGTTTCAGCCTGATGGCTGTAATTACATTGCACTGTTTGGTAATGACTTTTGTCTGTGTGTGCTGTGTTTTCAGCTCACAGTGATGTGACGAGGATAGATGGGAGAGTGTGCGACTATGTTATTTTTGACCTTGACTATCCCCAATTGGAGCAGTCTTTTTGGATCAGCTGGCACAAGGGGAATACGTCCTCCCAGCGCTGGACATACGGCAACACCGGGCATGGCCAGCACATTCGTGTCTTTCGTAATGGGACGCTGGGGCTCCGCGTGGTTGGGAAGGAGGATGCAGGATGGTACACGGCCATGGTGTGCAACAGCTCCCAGCGTTGTCTCTACCGAAGACAATTTCAGCTACACGTGCATGGTGGGTGTAAATTCTCACTGTGAAGTCCTTGTCTTTCTGTGTTGGGCTGCCTGGATCAGACACTTGTTTATGTTAACGATGTATAGATTATGTATTCATGGTTGGCAGCTTCTGCCTTTGTTTTTGAGTTCATTTGATAATCTGGATGAGAACATTTGCATGTTATATTTTTGATTAAACATTTGTTACACTTGCAATTAGCATCTACACTTGTGCCATGAGTCTAAAAACAAGATGTTACAGTTAGACTTTTAAACCTAACCATTTAAGCTTCTAAATGTGCTGAGCTCTTATGAGCTTCCTTGTTTAGTTATGGGGTGCTAATTTTAGACTCTATTTCAAATCTTGGTTTTCTGTCTCTTTATCCAGTGCTTGAATTTACCAGCTAGAAAAATTAGATGTTTATTTTGAAATAGGTGTTAACACAACTATTGAGGACAACCAGGGTTCTGTTGACTCTGCTGTTTGAGACCACTTGGTTCTTTGTGCCTTTTAGTTAGTGCCCTTCCTCTGTTTCCTGGAGGTAGGAATCTGAGAATTTTTTTTCCTCCTTGTCTCTTGGATGGGTAAAAAGACAAACAGGAGGTCTTTTAGGCTGTTTGAGATGCATCCTATCTTACTTTGAAATAGCTAAGCAACTGAACTATATTATGGCAGGTGGTTTCAATGTAAGTAGAATCTTCGCTTGTCAGGGCAAAACAATCTTTGCCCAGAAGCAGTTGGCTTTCAGAAGCAAGCAGTTATCGTTTGCATGGGACTTATTTTCATTCAGACCTTGAGACTCCAGTAATTTTATAATTCAGACATGCCAAATTTAACTTATGGCATAGGGTTTGTTTCCACTTCTGACATAGCAGCTATTGCAAATGTCAGGATCCAGTTTTGTAGGGAAACTGTTAAAAGTTACTATTTGGGTTTTGGACAGTGTTGAAGATGATATTTTAGATGTATCCCTAGGCTTTAATATATGTAACAGGTGCTGATTCATAATACATTCTTGATATGTCTTGCGACACTCACAGTAGGATTCTCCATTCCTAAATCAAATCCAAGTGAAATGCTTTCTCAGCATGACAGGAAAATGGATCTTCTCATGGTTCTCAAGGAACTGTTTAGGGACTTAATTTATTACCTGCCTTCCTCTTAAAAGAAAGAGGTTTCTGGCTGCATGCAGGTTCCTGATAGATAATTTGTAAGCCTGTGTGGAAATGCTTCCAAGGTAGTAAAAGATTTCATTTTTGAAATTTGCTTTTGCAAATACATACGATGTCCTGTGCGTCCCTTAAGTAAATATGTGTGTGCTCCCGTTCAACAGGGCACCTTGTCAGAGGGCATGTAGGTGACTGTGTTACTTTTGACCTGAACTGCGTGCAATCAGTCGGGTACATCCATGTCATGTGGAGGAAGGACAACCAGCGAGTGGCCAAGATAAGACAGGCAGAAAATGCCACTGTGACCTACTGCAAGAGAGCCAGTGTGTTCCTCAACGGCAGCTTGAGCCGTTGCCCCACGCAATGGGGGGATGAGGGAGAGTATGTGGCAGAAGTATATGCTGAGGATGGCACGCATTTGCATCAGGAAACTTTTAACCTGGAGCTGAACAGTAAGTCTGAGTGTGTAATGCATGTGTGATGATGTATTTTCAGTAGATGGTCTTGCACTGCTTTTGTGCCTTGTTTTGTCTTTCAGGTCTTTTCCCAAATGGTGTATTTTGTAGAGGAATGAAATATCTGGAGAAACATTCCCATATTTTTTCCCTTCCATTCTCTGACTGTAGCTGTGTTGTAGGACATAAGTCTAGAAGTGTAGTTTGCCTGGGGGTGGCAGAGCAAGGAGATGCATTCATTTGTATGGCAAATCCTGAAAACAACACTTAGATGGTGTGCACTGCTCTGGTAGGTTTCCTTGTTCAGGGCCTGTGTTCAGAAGGTTTCTGGCTTCTGAATTCCAGTAGCATGGAGAGCCAAGAGTGTCCACTTCCCCCTGGGCCAGACTATGCTAATGATTTACTTGCAAGCACAGAGAAAAATAGAACTATAGGAAAATCCAGTAAAACCCAGAATTGTCAGAGGGTGCTACCAGGGTTTGGACTCCTGGTTTGCCTAATGCTTGAATTCAACTGAAATTGCCCTTTGTAACAAGAACCCAGGCTTCAATCCACCCTTGTCACTCCCGTGTCATGTCATAGTTTGTATAGGTGGGAGAGGATCTCTGTATTGCAGGTTAATGTCTGGAATGACTGTTTGGGGCAATTTTGTGCCTAAGGGTGGTTCTCATGTTGCTAAAGCAGTCTTTTAGAAGTTAATTTTGGGAAGTCCAACTGCATTTCAAACCTTCTCCAAAGTGCAATGGTCTGCAAGAAGACCTGGTTACACCCTCAACAGAGGCGTGAGCAGGTCCATGTCAGTTTTTTGAAGGAGTGCTCTAGCTCCAAATCTGTGTGTGTCCTTCTTCAGGTTCCCTTCGCTGTTGTTAGCACACACAACGCCCTCCTTCATTTCCTGTCCTTATCTCTTGTTGAGAGGAGGGTGGGAGCGGGGGTGCTTTGAGGGTGCATGTGGGGTACAATGTCAAGCTGGCATAGAGCAGTTTACTCACAGGTACGGGGTTAGTTCCTGTGGTACCAGTGACCCTTTACCCATGCAGACTCAGAGGTCAGTGAGAGCTAAGTAGTGCTCACCTGCCCTAGAGGTTTTGCAGCTCACCTTAAGCTCTGTGCTGCTGCTTCAGCTTTCTGGGGGTAGTGTTTTACCCCTGCCTGAGGTATGTATCTGAGCCGCAGGAAGAGCAGAGACCATAATGAAGTTATAAAGTATGAAGGGGCTGCTCTCAGTTTACACAAGTCTTGTGCAGACAGCACCAATTAATGTTTTAAGGCTGGGCAGAGATCCATTAACCTATAGCTTATCCAGCCCCGGACCCACCTTGTTGTAGTGAGGAAAATTTGTGCAGGCACATGGAATGGAAGAAACATTATTAAAATGGAAAAAAATCTGTCTTATTATAAGTTAAGATATTAAAGCAGTGTTATAGGGAATCTCTCTGTAGTGGTTTCAGGCTGATATTTCAAATAACTATAGCAAAGGAAGAACACTTCCAATTAACAAAGAGATACAAGGAATATTCCTGCTTGTGGTCACTCTCTGTGGAATGTAAAATATCCCAATAATGAGCAGTTACATTTTTCTGCCATCAGGAGTGGAAACATTCAAAGAAATCACAGAACTGACTGGTGGATCCATGTTCTTGAATGTAACGGAGACAAAGCTGAAACACTTCTTCCAGGTAGTCTGGAAAAAAGAAAACACAGAAATTGCTCGGACAAATGGTTCTTGGTTTTGGTACCATGAGGAGTATGTTAACAGGTCTGAGATTGTGTCTAATTACAGTCTCAGACTAGACAGGACTCAGAAACATGACCGTGGCAGATATTCTATAGAACTGAATGACAGAGATGGGAGAACTGTCTATGAATGCATTGCTAATGTGAAAGTTGGTGAGTATAACTTAAAAATGCTGGCTCTCAGTTAAGCAAACTGGGTTGGTTGTTTTTTTTCCCTTGCATCCAGATTCAATACACAAATCCAGATGGATTATGTATGGGTGTGTCCCAAATGAACTAGCAATTAGCTAATTAACAGATGGATGAGACAAAGACTAGCTAGGGTAAGCCTTGTTGGGTAAAGCTGGGCATTCTTTTGCCAGTGTGACTGTTCGAGCCAAAGAGCAGGCTGGCAGAAAGTGTCATTTTGTTTCTAGTTTTTTACTCTGATATATTTTGAAAATATTATGAACTGTGATAGAAAATGACTTTTTGAGCCTGTAGATGCCATATCCTTTGTTCAGATAATTGCTGATTTAGATGCATCAGAAGAACTTTCTGCTGAATTTGAGTTCATGACTATCCCCCAAGTTGCAGAAAAAACGTGCTTTCACATCCGCAAGGGTTACTCTGGTGGGGGAACTGGAAACTTTAATTAAATGCTGCCTACAATTCTAGTTTTCTTCAAAGTTCAACACTGTAAGAGGTATAACTAGTGTAGTTAAATTGATAGTACTGTTTCATCTGGGCTAAAATTAGGCTTTTTGCCGGGCAAGGGACACATTTGACAGAGAAAAACAATTGTAAAAAAATAATTCACACTTCCTGCTTGCCTCTTCCACCTCATTTAATGCCAACACACTCTTGTGTTCATGGGCCAGCACAGTTCTGGGCAGTGACATCCTAGCTTCCCAGTGAAATGGCAGGAGCACTGCTTCAGCACTGCATGTGCTTCCCTGGAACACAAGGCTGATGTACTGCTTGGATTTTTCTGTGATACAGAAGGCCAACCGGAGTGATAGAGAGAGACTTACAGGTATACCTGGGTATCACACAGTGATACCAAAGTGCCTCATGTGTGAGTATATCTCACTAGCTATTCTTAGCACACCTCACACGTTTCTCAGTTGGTGGTGTGAGGCAGAAGGAGAGAGGCTGCTGGCTAAGGCCTGTCCCAATGTCACAGGTTACAGGCTCCCATACGTGCTTTCTGAAGAGAGGCCCTTTGGTTGTAAAATTGTTAGAGAAAATGAAGAAGGTAACCTTTAAGTTTACAAGTCAGCTTTCTGACAATAATGTTCTTACAGGATGTTACAAAAATAATTAAGATCAATAAAGCTAACATGTAGAGCAGGACGAAGTAAAGTGTTTTTTACAACTGAATTTTCCTTGTAGAGCAAAAGGAGACATTTGGAAGAAATCTTCATGTACCATTCTATATTCTCATAGTGTCACTAGGAGTTGTAATTATTACTGCCTTGGTTGCACTGATATGGCATTTTCAGAAGCACAAAGACAGATCGGGTAAGAAATCCTATCAACACTTTCAGAATACAGAAATTCAATTTAAATAGCGATTTGTGTGTAGATCTAGCTCTCTGCATTTCAGGAGACATCTGACAGTGCAGTTTCTACTACAAGTTAGGTTAAGACTAGCAGGCTGCAGCTTTACACTGCTGTCAGCGCTGGTAATGGCACATGGCTCTGCAGGGACTGACTGCCTGAGGCTTTTCCATGTTGATGGGAGGACTTTCAGCCCTGCCTGCTGCTCGGGTCCTGTGCTGGAAGTGTCCAGGCTGGTCCCATGTGTCTGTGGCAAGGCCTTAGGAGATCCCAGCAGCTGTCGTTTTCCTGTTTGTCTGATCTGCTGAGAGATGGTTTTGTGGTTTGGAGGTGGGATGTTGGCTGGTAAGACAGGGCCTCATACCTTTGCCTGGTGGGACTCATCTGGGTTCAGTCACTTTTGGGAGCAGAGCACTGGTGGGACACCCATATTTACCCCTGAGTCAGTGACCCTTGCCTGAATGTGATGTGACCTCCCCAAGCCCAGACACCATGTCACTGTTGGAGCTGTGTGGGTGAGCATTTGTTAACTGGGCTCAAGGATGGCAGTGCTGTGCTGTGTGCATGAAGCTGTGCTGCTGCTCAGGAGCTCCATATTAGCACTAAGGCCTATGTGAGACCTGAATCACGGAATTGTCAGAGTTGGAAGGGACCTCTAGAGATCATCTGGTCCAACTCCCCTGCTAAAGCAGGAACGCCCAGAGCACATTACTCAGGACTGCATCCAGGCAGGTCTTGAAGGTCTCCAGAGAAGGGAACTCCGCGACCTCCCTGGGCAGCCTGTTCCAGTGCTCCATCACCCTCACCGTAAAGAAGTTTTTCCTCATATTTGAATGGAACTTCCTATGTTCCAGCTTGAGCCTGTTGCCCCTTGTCCTATTGCTGGAAACCACTGAGAAGAGTCCGGCTCCAACATCCTTCAACCCACCCTTTAGGAACTTGTAAACATAGATGAGGTCTCCCCTCAGTCTTCACTTGTCCAGGCTGAAGAGTCCCAGCTCCTTCAGCCTTTCCTGATAAGGGAGGTGCTCCAATCCCTTAATCATCTTTGTTGCCCTACGCTGGACTCTCTCCAGTAGTTCCCTGTGCCTCTTGAACTCGGGGGGCCCAAAACTGAATGCAGTATTCCAGTTGTGGCCTCACCAGTGTAGAGTAGAGAGGGAGAATGACCTCCCTCAGCCTACTGGCCACACTCTTTCCTATGCAGCCCAGGATTCCATTGGCCCTCTTGGCAACAAGGGCACATTGCTGGCACATGGAAAGTGTGCTATCTACCAGGACCCCCAGATCTTTCTTCTCAGATTAATCCAAATTGAAGATCTTCTGGTTTGTCGGTTTTAAGTAGCTCACACCCAAATGGGGGGAAGATGGGAATGAGAATCATGGGTCCCTGCAGTAAATGCATGAGGTGAGAAGAGGGGTCTGTGTGGCCCAGAGGGTGGAAGATGGTGGCCTTCTCTGTCAAGAAGCTGATAGTTATTGCAAAATGCCTCCAGGCAGTTCAAATGCAAAGTTGTTCCAGCACATCAGTAATGGAGGTAACAGGTAGTTTGTCCCATATGGCAGGAAGGAGTGGGTAGTTCTGAAAGGCTTTAAGTCTAAGCAGAGGACTGGGGTTAGGAAAGGTCAGATAAATAAGGAGAATTGGGGGGAGGGTTTATTCTTGGAGGAAGGGATGTGCATGAAGAGACTGAAAAATACATGATGATGGGTGGGTAAAATATTCTCCATGGTTCACACCAGAGAGGCATTTAACTCAGAGCCATTATCTTTAGTTTTGTGCTCCTGAGCCTTACCTTTCTCTAACTAGGGATGAGCTGCAGGGAATTGAGAGATATGCTAAGTATGAATTCTTCCACCTCTTTCTGCAAATGTTTCAAGTACATTTGTCTGCTTTTTACTTGACTTGGCTTAAGTTTGGATCACAGGACCAAATGTTCAACATGCAAGTTTGATACTTACAGATGAGGGAGACAATCCTGAGGGATGTGAAGAAAGGAATGAAAACAGTCTGTGTACATGTGAGTATCCATCACTGCTTGGCTTTCTATCAGTTATAGAGAGGGAGCCAAGAGTGTGATTTGTATGAGTGTGGTTTAGTGAGGCCTGATTGTCTTATTTAAACTAAATATTGTAATACAGGGAATCTTTTCTTAGCATAGAAATATCTCAATTTTGAAAGATCCAAATTACTGAAAGTACTCAGAGCTCCTGACAGCATGAATATCAGGGTAACCTCATGTGCACTGGGCTAGGACTGTCTAGATAATGAGTTTTCTGCAGTCTCAGATCCTTTCTACCCGAACCTAGTGGGCTGTGTCCTCTTCAGCTGTGTGCAGAGACTTAGCTACTCACTACCTGGGGATGGCTGGTGCTTTTCCTTCTTCCAGTTGTCCTGCATGTTTGTTAGGCATCGCGCTTTCTGGGCAGAGGGGGTGGTTCAGACTGCGCAGGGCAGATAGTATCTCTCCTGTATTAACTGCAGTGATCCTTCCTTCCATCTGTCTGTCCTTCCCTGTGCTCTCTTCCTTCTTCCCCTTTGTGATCCTTGCACAGTTCCTCCCACTTAGTAGGAGTTTCCACCCTAGCTCAGAGCCAGGCTATTGCACAGTATTTGGTACATGTAGGTCATCAGCCTGCAGAGCCTGTCTCCTCAACACTCAGATGTGATCTGCAAGGGAGCAAAGGGAGCAGACCTTGCTGTCACCCCTGAAGTGGGTGTGTGAGGAGTCCAGTGGCTTCTCTGGTGGACAGAAGTGATTCCCGCATTGGAGTGCGGGGTACGGCAACACTAAAGGCATCCCGTGTGATCTGGGTGGTTCAGGGAATAGATGGCTCCTCTTGGGCTGCTTTCCTGTTTTGTTTTGTAGTTATAGTAAGTGATGTAGGTAGTGGGTAAAGTGAAGTGAAACTCAGATGTTCTACTTGAGAGGCATGGCAGAGACTTAGGTTTCAATTTACACTTTTTCTGACTTTTCAGTGAATATACAAATCTAATAATTTTAGAAACTTTGCTTCAGCTGTGAAACATAGACACTTCTATTTGCTTTCTGGTTTAAACAAGATATTTCCTCATGGAGGTTATTATTCAGCCCAGGTCTCTGTAATTACTTAGAGAGCATCCTGTAGCTAGTCCCTACCCTCGTGTGAGTCCCCAGACTGGCTACTTTCCTCCCAGCACTAGATTCATCAACTAGTGCCTGACAAAACCAAGTTGAACTACTATGGGAACACTTTGCAGAGGGAGTTGTAATGATGTTCAGGTGAAAACGCTGTAACTGTAGGCACTGGTCATGAACTCTCTGTGCTGGTGTGTTTGCCAAAGCCACTTTGCCTGTCTGAACTTTGAAACTTGAGCTGGTTTTTCCTTTTTTATACCATGAAAACTTCCATTCCTGTCACAGAAGAAGCTTCAGAAGAATGTCTAAAGGAAGGCAGTCAGTAGTCAGCCCAGGAACTGATATCTGAACTCCCTCTTTGTTTTGTCCATACTATGAATTTGTTTTCAATTAAATGTGCTTTTTTTTTTTCTCCTTTCAGATGCAAGTCCTATGCAGGAACTAAATGGTACAAACTTCACTGAGCAAAAGAGTAAAGATTTGCTGAGAAGCACTGAAGAAGCTAGCCCAGCTAGCTGACAACATGGTATATTCTTCTGTCCAGACACGTTAAGGTATTCAGAAGCAAAAGCAAGTGAACAAAGCAAAAACGGAACTAGAATAAAATATCAAACAAGAGCTTTAACAGAATTTCCCATTGAATTGTGCAGTGGGTTGGAAGCAAGGTTCAGGTTGGGGCAGGGCAGTGTTTTTGGCCCATGCCCTGGTCAGGGACTGCACTGCCATTGGTACGAAAGCCCAGGCCCTTTTCTGCCCCCATGCAGGGCTGCAGCCAGCCCTGTCCAAAATGCTTGAGTGGCTCTGCCCAGCGTTACTGGCAGATGCCAGTGTAGGCAGGAGTGAGCTGTTGGCCAGAAGCCCTGTTCCCGCCGGCTGAATGTGGAGGAGAAAGTGTGGGCAGTGAGGCCCTGTTGCCCCAAAGTATTTGGCTGTCCAGGTAGGAGAGTCCCCTGTGGTACCTCTTTTGGCTAGGGGATGGTCAGGCTGTGCTTGTGGGTGCCTCCATGTCCTTTGCACTTACACCTATGTCTTTCCCTGGGGGCTGTGGGAAAGGCCTGAGCTCGGGTGCTATGAACACAGCCAGCAGCCTGCAGGGGCTGTACCCCTCTGCCTGTGCAGACAGTGGGTGTGGGGTCCGTGGGCAGGCCAGGCCCAGCAGGCTGCATGCAGCACCTGAGCCCTGCTATAACCACAGGTGTCCCCTCCTACTGTGTGCTAGCGAGAGGCAGGAAGGAGCAGGAAATATAAACAGAGGAGCTGCTGTGAGCGCTTGCACCCATTGGTGCTGTTCTGCAGCCAAGTGCTCACCTAGGGGTCTGTCATCTCCCCTGTTTCCGTACACCCATTGAAGGCCTGGCCATGGGTAAGCCAGCCCTGCATATGATGGTTGACAGAGAGATATCGCTCAGGGTGCCCCCGTGTCTGTGATCAGCTGGTCAGCAGCCTCTAGCTCACCAGCTGCTTTGGTGAGGAGCCAACCTGGCCCCTCTCCCTCCATGCTTCCCTCTCTCCTGGAGGATGGGAAGTAGAGTAGGATCTTTTTGCACATATTCTTTGACTGCTTTGCACATATTCTTTGGCCAAACGTTGCCAACTTCTGGCGGGGTGCTTTTCTTGTGTCTGTATCATAGTCTTGTCTAGACAGTGGCATTAAAGAGATTTCTACTCAACCGACTCTTTTTCTTCCAGATGGAGAAAGACCTAAGCTGCCAGGGTTCAAAGGTATGAAATGTGTAAAGCTTCTGGCTTCAGCTAATGGAACGTATGTTGCCCCAAACATTGAGAACACCACCCATCCAGAATCTGAGCGCTGCAATCTTTCAGGATTTGAGGACTGCCTTTCACCAGGTTTTGATCACTCCATTCCCCCTAGTGTTTGATGGCTGTGCTCCTGCAAATGCAGCGAAGGAGACATGTTCTCTCAGTATACTCCTCAGAAATAGACATATGCTCTCAGTTCTCTCCCAAGAGCACAAGAGGACTCCCAGAAGACAAGTGGTACTGGAGATTCAGTACCCAGTTTTTCCCATTGATTTGCCAGGAAAGATGTCCACAGTATTGGACTTGAGGCTTGGACTCTTCCTTCTCTGCCAGCTAGCTTTGAGCTAACCTTGCAATTCTGCTGTTCCTCATATAAATCTGATTGTTTGCTTTCAAAAATGGGCTGGAAGCATGAAAAGAAATCTCTCTGTGGATCAGTTTGTTTTCCAGAGCTGATACCCTCTTCCCTCTGCCGTTTGTCTTCTGGGAGACACCATGAGGAACCCCTTGGAAAGCAGTCATGGTAATTATCCTCAGAAGAGTTCAGCCCCTGCTTCTCTTTGTTTCCACTAACAGATGTCACTGTGAGAAGAGAAGGTCCTCGGGGATTTCTGGAGGCCAGAACAGGGCTTTGACCTCAGTCCCCATCTCCTCTTGGGTAGTCCATACACCTGACTGAATGGACAGGGGAACAGGGCAAACACCTTAACAGCTCAGTGGACATGGGATGTTTGCTTAACCCTTCATCTAACCCATACAATGTTAATAAAACCGCAGTTTAACTTGGTAGATATAAGCATAATCTTACTTCTGTTGTTTGCTTAGAGGAATGTGCTGCTCAGGTGGAAGTCAGTTCAAATTTTATTAGGAGACTGAAACTGCACTGAAGAACATGCAGCAGCTTTGATTTAGGAACTGTTGTTTGAGAAGGAAAAAAGAGAAGGAAAGAAAACAGATCATTGCTAGCAGATGGGTATAGCTATTTATAGAATTGCCATTAATGACCAGCCTTGGTAATTAATGTTGTATTTTATGCAATGCCTGTGTTAAAATTTATCTTAAATAGTGTATAGTAATTTTAAGATGGCTTTATCTTAGTTATAAGGTGCTGCTTCTATGTTTCCTGAAATATCTTTTCTTACAGAATGTTGAATAAAAGTTGGTTTTCTGGTTTTTCTTAATTAATTTTTTTAATTACTAAAAAGGTGTTCCTGGATGTCACTGATTGGGTTTGCATGGCAAGGTTTTGGTAGTTGGGGGGCTACAGGAGTGGCCTCTGTGAGAAGCTGCTAGAAGCTTCCCCCATATTAGATAAAGCCAATGCCAGCTGGATCCAAGACGACCCCTCTGCTGGGCCAAGGCAGAGGTAACATATTTACCTCTTGGTAACATATTTAAGAAGAGGGAAAAGTTACTGCACAATAAAGCAACTGCAGCCAAAGACAGGAGTGAGAATATGTGAGATAAACAACTCTGCAGACACCAGGGTCAGTGAAGAAGGAGGGGCAGGGGGTGCTCCAGGTGCCAGAACAGATTCACCTGCAGCCTATGGTGAAGACCATGGTGGGCAGGCTGTCCTCCTGCAGCCCATGGAGTTTAACGGTGGAGCAGATATCCACCTGCAGCTCATGAAGAACCCCACGCTGGAACAGGTGGATGTGCCCGAATGAGGCTGTGACCCTGTGGAAAGCCTGAGCTGGAGCAGGCTCCTGGCAGGACCTGTGGCCCCACAGAGAGGTGATCCCTAGCTGGAGCAGGTTTGCTGGTAAGACTTGTGATTCCACAAGGGACCCATGCTGGAGAAGTCTGTTCCTGAAGGACTGCATCCTGTGGAAAGGACCCATGCTGGAGCAGTTTGTGAAGAACTGCAGCCTGTGAGAAGAACCCAAGTTGGAGAAGTTCATGGAGGACTGTTCTCTCCTTCTCTCCTGGGAGGGACCTCATGCTGGAGCAGGGGAAGTGTGAAGAGTCCTCCTCCTGAGGAAGAAGGAGAAGCAGAGCTATGCGATGAACTGACTGCAACTGTCATTCCCCATGCCCCGGTGCCACTTTGCAAGGAGGAGGTAGAGAAAATCAGGAGTGAAGTCTGGGAAGAAGGGAGAGGTGGGGCAAAGATTTAGTTTTATTATCTTAAATTGTCTTGTCTTAAAATGTTTTAAGATTTAGTTATTATTTTCTCATTACCCTACTCGTATTTGATTGGTAATAACTTAGATGAATTTTTCTTAAGTTGAGTCTGTTTTGCCTGTGATGGTAATTAGTGAGTGATCTCACCTTGTCCTTATCTTGACTGATGAGCCTTTCATTATATTTTCTCTCCCTTGTCCAGCTGAGGAGAGGGGGTGACAGAGTGGCTTTCGTGGGCACTTTGTGTCCAGCCAGAGCCAGCCCACCACAGTCATAATGAACTGGGATTGTTTATGTAATCTGTTTTGCTGTTTAAGTATGTCTTAACACATGTCCTTTCTGTAAATAAAGCCTACAGCTCTGTATTCTAACCCTGCTGTAGGCAAAGGCACATCGTTGGTGTCTCTTTAGAGCAAACAGATGACTTTCCCACTTCCTGACTGCCCTTCTTCATGGGGAAAATCCGCAAACCTTTCTCATCTTGTTTTCATAGGCTTGTTCTTGATTTGCTGTGGAGTCTACAATCTGTCCCCATCCTTCTTAATTTTTGATTCTCAAAACTGACCACAGTATTTTTGTTGAATTTTAAAGTAGTCGGGATATTAACTCCCTGTCTTCAGAGCTCTTGCTCCTCCTACTGTTTTCAGAGAGGAAATGTATATTTTTTGAAAGGGATCACATGATAGCTCACATTCAGGCTGATCATAGAAGATGCTCTGTCTGAAGGCAAACTTCAGGTCTACCTCCCAGTCTATGGTGTGAGCTTATGAGTGTTCATGGTATAAGAGCTCTTTAAATTCCTGTTAGGTATTTATAAGAGGAAAAATTGAAAAGCCGATTCTGCTGTTTATGAGAATTTGGTGAGTGTAGATTTAGACTGAAATTTCTCAAACATCATGATTTGATTGCAATGAATGAAACTTCTGGAGATACTCAATCTTATAGTGTGATGAAAAATGAAGAGCTGATGAGTACAGAGTGTCTGAAAACTGAGTGAGAAATCTTTGATGGATATGTGAAAGGAGTTTATGGCAAAAGCATTTCTGAAAAGGGTTGTGAGCTTAGAGTGTCTTCCTGCTTACAAGGGGAAAACTAAGTAAATATTGCAAATTCCTTGACTACTTTAGATTAGTTTCAATTTGCAAAGTGTTTAACTATGGGAATTTTTGAGGAATATTAGTTGTTCAGTGTAAATAAGTAAATTTTAATTAGAATAAATTATTTAGGATTATAATAAGGTGTGATTTGTGCTGTTTGCATAGCTTTACTTAGCACAAGTAGCTAGATTTACTGAACCTTCAGACTGAGAGTTATTTTTCTCAGCAATTATCCTAGCAGCTGGTACAATGCTGTGTTTAATCTTTTAGTATGGAAAAGATGTTGCTATCACCCTGATGTTTTGGCAGTGTTTTTCCCAAGTCTGAGACTTCAATTCCCCATGTTCTGCCAACGAGTGCAGGGTGCAAAAGGAGTGTAAACCAGAAGATAAGGAGGCTACAACCCTTGGCTGAAACTGCAAATCAGCAAGCTAAGAGCCTGCCTGCTTGGGCACGGAAAAAGAATCTAACAAGGGGTTAGAGGACCCCAGACCAAAAATTGCCATTGGACTAAAAGACGTGTGGACAGCATGTGAAGAGTGCATGAGGGGCGGGTGTACAGATCACAATGGTATAATGTGCCCAGGGATTTCTTCGTTCAGGGTCCCTNACACTCAAAACCTGCCTGGACACGTTCCTGTGCAACGTGTTCTGGGTGGACCTGATCTGGCAGAAGGGTTGGACTAGATGATCTCCAGAGGTCCCTTCCAACCCCATAGCATTCTGTCATTCTGTGATCAGTATGTTCTGTGTTTGCAATCGGCTTCTCGACACTATTAAGTCAAGAGCAATATGCAATCAATTCAGCAAGAAACATGCCAGCTTCCTCAGGGTTTCAGGCCTGCCCTTCTTCTTGCACCCAAACACCATCCCTGCCACCAGAGCCGTGCTCGATTCTATGGACAGGGAGGGAGAGCAGAGCCAGGGCTGGTTCGGCGGGAGGTTACGCTCGATGGCTGCCGGAGCTGGTGGCTGAGGCCTGGCGCTGTGCTGATGGCTGAGGTTCCATGGCCCAGGGCCGGCTGCGAGCAGCTACCACTGTATTGGCTGGCTGGTGATCGTTAGCTGCCTTTTGATGTGGGTGGGCGCCATGGGGAGCGGGATGGGACTTGTGTCCTGTTGTGTAGTGTCATGTTGTGTGTCAGAGTGAGGAACAGGAGATGCAAAATGGGCCTCAATACTCTCTCGCTCTCTCTGCTGGATTCCTGAAACAGAGTGATGCCATGGCGACCTGCTGCAGGGCTCAGACCGCAAGGAGCTGGGGAACATCTAGAAGTGTAACTTGATGGTACTTTATCTATTAAGAATTGCCCATTTTATCTCTGTTTTCATTGTTCGTGATGCTATTATTGCTGACTGAACTCTGCTGGTGGTCTAGATCTGTAATAGGCCAGCTGAGCCAACTGGTGTTAGGGCTCTGGCTGGCCAGCCGGGGCAACTGGTGTTAGGGCTCTGGCTGGCCAACTGAGGGAAGTGACCATAAACAGCTGGCTGGCTGACTGAGTGATGGTAGGGCTCTGGCTAGTAGGCTGGGGCAAGTGGTGTTAGGGCTGTGGCTGGCCTGCCATGGCAAGTGATATTAGAGCTCTTGCTGGCTGGCTAGGGCAAGTGGTGTATCACTCTGGCTGGTCAATCGGGGCAACTTTTGTAGGGCCTTGGCTGTCCTGCTGGGGCAAGTGATGAAAGGGCTCTGGTTGTCCGTCTGGGGGAAGTGATGATCAGGCTGTGTCTGGCTGTCTGGGGCGAGTGTTGTATAGCACTGGCTGGCCTCCCGGGGCAAGTAGTGTTAGGGCTTTTGCTGTCCAGCTGTGGCAGGTGGTACTAGGGCTCTCGCTGGCCAGCCAGGGCAAGTGGTGTGGGAGTTGGGCTCATCGGCCTGGCCAAGTGATGATAGGGTGGGCCCACCAGGCCAGCTTATTAGAGTTCTGTGTTTGGCCAGCCGGGTCAGGTGTCTCTCACCTGCCAGTGCAACTGATTTCAGGGCTCTGGCAGACGATTCTGCACAAGTGTTTTTGGTTTCTGGCTGTACCCTTACCACTAGGGTAAGTGGTGTAGGGCTTTGTCTGATCAGGAATTGGCTGAGATTACTGGCACCCGCTAGCCACCTAGTTCCCAACATCACTTGCTCTGGCTGGCCAGCCAGAGCTGTACACCCCTTCTTCTAGCCCACCATCCAGGTTCCTGCACCACTCTCCCTTGCTGCCAAATGATATCGGACTTGCCAGAGTCCTATACCGCTTTTCTTCACAGCCACCCAGAGGCCTCTACCGTTTGGACCCACTGTCACATCGTAACCCTACACCACTTGCCCTGGCTATCCTGCCAGGACCCAACACCACTTGCCCTACTTCCCATAAAGCCATATATCACATGCCCCAACCAGCGCCCTACACCAGTTAGTCCAGATGGCCAGCTAGAGCCCCACATCACTTGCCTTGGGTGGCCAACCGGAGCCCAATAAAATTTGCCCCTGCCCTCCACCCAGCCAGAGGTTTAGACAACTTGTCCCCTCACCTGGCCAGCCTGATCCCTAAACCATTTGCACTGGCCAGTCAGCCAGAGCTCTACAGAACTTGCCTCAGCCAGGCAGTGGGCACGCTACTCCATGTGCCGTGGAGAGTTGGCCAGAACCCTACAGCACTTGCCCTGGACAGCCAGCCAGAGCCCTGTATCACTTTCCTGGGCTCAGCCACAGGCATAAAACACTTGCCCCAGTCAGCCAACCAGAACCATACTCCACTTACCCTGTCTACCTCGCCAAAAGCTACACCAGTTTCCCTGGCTGGCCAGCAAGATTGTAAAACACGCCGCCCAGCTTGAGCTTTCAGCAAATTGCTCAAGCCAGCTAGCCAGAGGTTTACACCATTTGCACCCCCAGCTGGCCAGCCGGAGCCCTACACCACTTGCCATGGCTCATCATTCACAGCCCTACCCCATTTGCCCTGGCCAGCCAGGCAGAGCCCTGTGCCACTGTCCCTGAAAGGCAAGCCAGAGCCCTACCGCTTTGGCAGTCGGGCAGCCAGAGCCCTGAACCACTTCTCTCTCTGCCACCAAACCAGAGCTGCCCGAGGCAGGTGTAGATCTCTGGCTAGCTGGGCAGGGCAAATGGTTTAGGGATCTGGCTGGCTAGCTGTAGCAAGTGGTGTAGTGCTCTGGCGGTCGGTTGTGGCAAGGGGTGTAGCCCTCTGGCTTGCAGGCCCGCACAAGCACAAGTCGTTTAGGGCTTTGGCTGGAGGAAGTGTTATAGGCCTCTGGCTGGCCCCCAGGGTGAGAGGTGCAGGGCTCTGGCTGGTAGGCCAGGCCAAATGGTGCAGGGCTCTTGGCTTGCTGGTCAGGGAAAGTGGTATAGGAATCTGGCCAGCTGGCAATAGCAAACGCTTTAGGCTTGCTTGCCAGGGCAAGTGTTGTAGGGCTTTAGCTAGCCGGCCGGGACAAGTGGTGCAGGACTCTGGCTGGCCAGTCGGGGCAAGTAATGATAGGGCTCTGGCTGGCCGGCTGAGGCAAGTGGTGTAGGCTTCTGGTATTTCTGCCACTGCAAGTGGTGTGGGACTCTGGCTGGCTGGCAGGTGCACGTGGGTTAGGACTCTGGCTGGCTGGCCAAGTCAAGTGTTGTAGGGCTCTGTCGTGCTGTCAGGGGATTTCAAAGGGTTCTGTCTGGGTGCCTGGGGTAAGGGTTCAGTTTCTGTCCGGCCGGCACGTGGGTGAGTGTTGCTCTGGCTGGCCGTCCTGGTGTCGAGCACGACTCTAGCCATACAGAGTAAGAGACTGTGGGTCAGCAGTTTTAGAGAGCACCCCTGGCTGGTGGCTAATGATCACGTCTCTGGCAGGCCCTTTGACAGGAGATGCTGTTGCTAGCTCGCAGGGGAGAGTGTGGCTCTGGCTTTCTGTTTACAAGAGCCTAGTTTTGGCTTGTAGGTGACCAGGGCAACACTGTCTTCTTGCTGGTCATGGGGAGCATGGCTCTTCCTTGCTGTTCTGGTGTAGGTGGTCTGGCTTGCTGGCCTGGGCAGTGATTGTCTGTCTGGCTAGGGGAAAATGCTTTTGCTGGCTTTTGTGATTAAAGGGGTAACTGCTGAACTTAGCGTGCCAAATAACAATCGTGAGAGGGAACGTTAGCAGGTTGCCTTAAGGAGAACAATAATAAACAATAACTTGTGTTTGGCAATCAAAAGGGAACATTGGGACTTCAGAAGGTCCTGTGCCAACCGTGGCACAGGCAACACAATACTGAATGTCTGAGAATACTTCAAAGGTCCTGAACATGATGGGAGAGGGCAAAAGTGTGTCTGTGTGCTATTGGATGGTTATGCTTAGCCTTTCATTTGAGGTTTTGTACAAACCTCTTGAAAATATCTTTGGATACTTTTCTGCTCTTATGGAGGAGAGAAGGAAAATAAATCATGAAATAAATAAACCTTTTGTAGTTCTATCCTTGTATCCCTTTCTTCCTTGGTTGACAAACATCCCAAATCACTTTTGTAACAGAATTTGTAGCCCAGATGGTATCCCCTTTGTCCGCTGATTGACTCCTGCGCCTCTTGGCAAGTGTCTAATCCACAGACCAGGTGAGTTCACACCTTTCTGTCTGTCACAGGGAGTACGCTGGGGCCAACCAGAAAGAGGTGAGGTGGTGGCAAGCTGGATTTCTATAATTCTACCAAATTCCTTCAGCTTGAAAACAGGAAAAGGTATAGTGAAAGGTACTTTGTTATTGGAAGTCTGGAGTAATTGGAGTACAGTTGCTGGGTACCCATGGGTTGTCAAGGAAAAGGGCTGTGGAATTGTGTCGAGATACCTGCTGGCTATGAACTGCTTTAGAGACTGGAGACCAGTCCTAGGATGTACCCAGGATTTTATGGGTCCAAAGTTCTGTGGATGTAGGATTATTAAGGTCAGCTAATTGAGTACAGATAGAAATGACACACAGGTAAATCAATACCTATTATCTCAGGAAGCAAAGGAAGGTATAAGACCAATAATTGAACATTTTCTGCCAAGAGGGATTTTAATTCCTTGCAAGTATCCCTGTAATACTTCTGTCTTGCTGGTTAAAAAACCTAAAGTAGGCTCAGATGAGAAACTGTTTATGGATTTGTCCAAGCAATAAATAAACGGGTAGCTGTACTGCATCCACTGGTTTCTGATCCTTCAGCAATTATAAGCATGATACCAGCTAACACAAAATGTTTTACAGTAACTGATTTGTGCCCAGCTTGCTTTAGTATAGTGGTGCATCCAGAATCTCAGTATATTTTTGCCTTCACCTGGGAAGGGAAACAGCAACATGGACTGGATTTCCTCAAGGGTTTTCAGGATTGCCAACTTTATTTTTGAAAATCCTAGTGACAGATTTACAGGACACAGAGTTTACCAATGACTCTGCATTAATACAGTGTGTGGATGATGTGCTGATAGCAAGTACAAATCGGGAAAATTGTGTTGAAGACACAAATCGTGCTGGTTGCTTTGGTTGATAAAGGCCATCAAGTCTCCCCAATCAAAGTACCATTCTGTAAAGAAAAGGTAGGGTATTTAGGATATTTTTTATCAGGAGAGGGCAGGAAGATTCCAGATGACTGAACAAAAACTATCCAAGATACACCTAGGCCTACAACTAAGAAACAGGAACAGAGCAACAGTTGCATACTCCCTACCACCCTCAGTCATCAGAGAAAGTAGAAAGGATGAATCAAAGCCTTAAAGATATATCTAAAATGACTAAAATGGCCAGATGCTATACCTGTTGCTTTCAAGCATGTAAGGTGGATGCTGAATAAATTGAGCTTAACCTAGCAGTGTTATTTGGCAGGAATATTCAAATTCTGAAGACATACAGGGCTGCAAAAACTGATCATTCCAGTCTGTTGCCCTTTTTTCAAGATTTCTACTTGTGGAGAGACCCCCAGTTCCAAACCTCTGGTGAATACACCCAGATTTCAGTCTCCAAGGGTATAAAAAGAGGTATTTATGAAGAAGGGCTCTAGAGGAAAGAACCAGGGGTGAGTATCAGCTTGGTCTGTACACCTCTCAGTGTCCAGGCAGTACTTTAAGGTCATTGTCAGAAATTTACTTTATGGGATATGTGCCTCCACTGCGGTAACTGTCCACGCGCCAGTGATCAGGAGTGCCGCTGCAGAGGACTGGAAAGTGTAATGTAGAAATCCCTATGTATTCTCAAATTCTCAGGATGTAAAAGTCAGTCTCCCTCTGGCTTTCCTCAGTTTCAGAAGTCTTGGGTCTGTCAGTACTTCGGTTGATTTCCATGGAGCTGCCTTGCTTTGTCACAGCGCGGTTCGGACCTGCGTGGAGACCCCTCCATCATGAGGGAGCTGGGCATTATGCTGTTCCACCTTCCCTTCCATGCAGATCTGACCCAGTCCTTCCTGCTGTGAATGGAGCCATTAGCCTGGGAGGCCACATCTGCTTCCACCAAGGGTGGGAGAAACACGTATCAACCTTCCGGCACTGCCCAATACACAGAAGAAATGTTTGCACCTCCTGAAAATCTTATTTGAGATTTTCAGGGAATGCAAAAATTTAATCCAGTCTGAAAAGGCTGTATTTATTTCCTGTCTTGGCCTCAGCCAGGGCTACCTCATTAAAGAGTGTCGTGACTCAAGGACTTTCCAACCTGCCTTTGAAGTTCTAGTGACCGTGCTGAAGCCATGTTTCCAGCTTTGATCCTATAAAACACTGCTTTTCAGCCTCTAGATTTGTGGACCCCTAAATTTTTTTTCAGTGGAGGTTTGGTCCTTGTACGATGAATTTCAGCCTGCTGACAAGACTATTTTTCTAAATACCTTAGTTTGTGTTTGCTGAGCACTTCTAGGAAGCAATGCAAAGTTAGATGAGGTGGATTTTTTTCTTTTTAATCAAAGAGCATGTCTGCTTTTTAAAAGAAGCTTCTTAAAGCTCTTGAATGCTAATTTGCTGCAGGTACCCGCAGTTGCAGTTTCTCGTGTCTAGTAGGGAGTGAAGCTTCAACAAAATGCACAAAGTGTTTGTTACTGTTTTTTCTAGTATTTTGACTGTCACATTAGGTTATCCATGGCATTGCAGTATGCCAGGGTGGGGAATCCCTGTCATAACCACCTGCAACCTTGTGGTTGTAAAGCTGTTTTGGTGGCTTTTGTCCCCATTTTGTACTGTGTTGAAAGATTATTTTTTTTAAATGAGCCTGGCATTAAACTTTTCGTAACCGCAGCAGACCACAACAGATGTCAGGTTAAGATACTAAGTGAATCCGGCAAGGAAATTTTAACCTATAAAATCTCTTTGATTTTTAAAATAAAGTTTATGTGGTTCGTTTGAAGCTGGCAACATCAGTGAAATTTCCCAAGTTCATCTTCCACGTTGGGATTTTGCCATATGGCTTTTGCCTCACCAAAATGAGGCAAGGCAAAGCAAGAAGAAACAGGAAAAGATGAACTAGTTAGTCTGGTATTTCAGGAGTGAGTGGGTGGCTTCAGAGATATCCTGGTTGGCAGGAGCCGAGAATCTCTGTTGGAGACAATTTTGGCTGTTCAGTCAAGAGCAGTCTAGGCCAAGGACAGTGAGCTGGGGGCTCTAGTGGCAGAGCTACACGACAGCAGTCTCTGAGCAAGGTCCAGGAAAACTGATTGGGGGCTGAAATTCATCTGAGTCTTCTAAGTTATATTAGAGATGAAAGAAAAAAGAAAACACCACAGTTGGCCTGCAGCAACCTGTGGCAGCTTGGATACTAACTTGACTTCTCCTACTGTTGTCTCCCAGAAACTCCCAGAAACAGATTTTCCTCTGGGTCTAGAGAAACTGGCCAGAGCACATACAGGCGCTCTGCTTGCTGTCCTTGATATGGTCCTTCAATTAAGTTCTGTTCGTGTGGCAGCGTGATTGAACCCATACATCTGAATAGCTCAGTAATAATAAGTTTGGGTTTTTGTTTTTTTTTTCCAAAGCAAATGCAAAGCATTTCACCCCGTACGCAGTGGTGCTAAATATAATTTGTGTAGTTTCTAGCAGTTATTCCATATATGGACTCTTTCTTCTGTCATCATGGGCCATACTTGGAGAGCTATGTCAGAGAAACTGTATGTGATTGGTGTGCTTGACCTAGGCAACTGGGATGCTTATGCTCTTGTTTGTCTCACCTGGCAGTGAGGCAACAGCAGAGCACCAAGGTGAGATGGCAGGCAGGTGGTAGATGGTGCTGGGACCTACAGCAATGGAGTTGATGCCTTCACCAGGCATAGCCTGAGCCAGTGCCCCAAGTGGGATATGTGGGAAGGGGTGAGAGTATGTGGCTGAAGTGTTGAGACAGGATGATATCTGCTGTCTGACCACGTGCCTGGACCTCACCGCTCACTATTCTCCAGCACCCTGAGAAGCAGTGTGGCACAGTGATTCTTCCTGCTTTTTGGTGGCCCTGCTTGGGTGCCCCATGCCCCATAGCTGCTCAGTGGTAATGGCATTAGAGTTAAATGCATGACATTCACCATGAGCTGTCTGTAGCCCTGATCGGTCTCATTCAGCATCTGAGAGAGACCTGTGTTTGAAGATGGACTGAACTTTTAATCTGACTCAGAACAATCTTTTTTTTATGGTCTCTTTGTGCTGGAAGCTGAAAAACAGTGTGGCAACGTGTCCTCTTCACTCTCTTTTTTTTCCTCATGGTGGCCCTTGATTAAACCTCACGTTGTGCAGCTGGTTGGTGGCTGTGGGGTGCCATGCAGGGCTAGGTGTTGTCTCATGGAAGAGGACCAGCCCCATGGAAGTTGGATGGATTGAGCTGAAAGGGCGATCACCTGCAGGTTGTCTCTGAGGCAGAGATAGGAGGAACATGAATGAAATTCCAGTTTCCGTCTCTCCTCCTGGTTTGCCTTATTCAGCATCTGAGTGCGAGCTGGTCAGGAGAAAATTCCCGGGGTGCAACTTTCTGTGGCAAATGGGCTATTTCAGGAGGTGGGGAGAGGTGCCAGTGACCTGTGTCTGGCCTGCCCGCTTTCCTAAGACTTGACACACGAGACCTCTCTGCTCTGGTCCGTGTGGTGGGGGAGAACCTCTCAGCTGTCAGACATGCCGGCCAGCAGAGTGAGTGTCGGGGGTGCTTAGGGTGCGGGTCAGCTTTGAGAAATGGCTGCCATCAGTTGAATTATATCTAGCTACAGCTGCAACACTTGCAGAACACACGGGATTTGGGACCTGCCTGGGAAATCCTGCCTATGTCCTTGTTCCTGGTTGTCTGTAGCTAGGAGTGCGGGGGTTTATTTCCATTTTACAGCTCTGTGGAGTCCCTGGCACAAGAGGGCCTTTGTCTGGGACCAGAGGTCCTGGTCACTCTTCTCGGTATGCCAGTACAGCCTCTTTTGTCCAAAAGTCACTTGTTCTGAACACTACCTGCAGGAGTACCGTGATTATCCATGTGCATTCCTAAATGAGTTGCAAAGTAGCTGTAATTTCACACCTTTGCCATTAGAGAAACGAAGTGCACGAACAGTCTCTCTATCACCACGTAAGCATACACTTCTCTGTGTTTATCTTTGCTGTATTTCTTTGATCAAGAAAGAATTCAGACTTAAAGCATAGCTCTCTGGCTAGTTTCATGTAACAAAGAAACAATTCACATTGTTATGTATCTTCATCAATCTCTGGGGTCCTGCTGTCCCCACACAGCAGCGTCTCTCAGGCTTGCCTCCTGTTCCTGCCTTGCAGCTTCACCGTCAAACTCTCCTAAGAACCCACCAAAGCAGGTTAAAAAATATATGTCTCGTTTATTTTCTGTTTCCACGTGTGGAGTTTCTGGCATTTAGCTCTGCTGCCTCCCTTTATGTGAAGCTAAGCCTGTGTATTTCCCCAGGTAACGCTGATGTGCACTAACGGTAATAAAAATAGGTGCACTGCTTACGATTACCAGTCTATTTAAAGGAAGATGTGCAGAGTTAGTGCATACAAATTGACTTTGTAATACTTCACATCTTATTTCCTGCTTTACTTACTAACTCAGGTTTTCCAATCTCCCGAGCTTCACCAATGCCTCATGTCATGTAAGGAATGAATCTGCCTTCTCCTTTCACGATGCCATCAGTGGCTGAAAGGACAAAATGGCCCTGTGAGCATGCAGCTTACCAAGTGAAAAATATTTTAGTTCATCTTCTAACTACAAGTTCTTATCTCCCCCCCCGCCCTCTTCTTCTGGTTTCTGTTAAGCCTCACAAGGTGTTTTTGAACTGCAATAGTCACATAAAACTTTGTGTCTTTATATAAAAAGGGGAAGTGAATTCTCTGGCTAACCAAGGCTGTTGTGGGCACTCATTATCCAATGGTAGAAAGTAGTGTCTAATCTAATCTAAAAAATTCGTTACCTATGAAATTTGAGAAGGTTGATCTTAAGACGATGACAACACAGATTGTGCATGTGCTGTCATCTTTATCCTGGCTGTGATTTCTTTTTTTTTTTTTTTTGAAGCCTAATGGGATTTCATATACTGCGTGATGTATGGGGCACTTGCAGTCAGAAATATTGAACTCATAAATGTACTCATTTGCCCTGGAGTCACTGAGAGGGAGACTAAATACAGGACACCGCAATGTCACAGTCATGCAGAGTCACTTCTGTAACAACAGAGCTACAGTAGAAAGGCCATATTTATCTTTGATTTTACTGCAAATCTGTAAATGAGCTCTGTGAGGCTGCTATCACTGGCTGGAGGAGAAGGTGAACTTTTGCTGGATTTGGCTGTATGCAGACCTCTTTTGCATTTTGTGGTTTTTCTGAGCATTTTGGGGTGCTATTTTGAAGGGACCCTGCACACGCTGACTGTTCTGCCTCATGTCTCCACCACAGCACTGCAACCCTAAGCTCTACCAGCTTGCCCTTCAAGCATGAAGGTGAAATGAAGTTGAATGTGCACATCTGAAGCAGATGGTTAGCCCTATTCTTGCAGGGGTATTTGAGAGAGATTTTCTTCATGTCATTTCAGCAGCACAGAAGGAAATGAAAGTGTTTCTTACTGTAAATACTTTTCTCTCCCCCCCTTCCTCTGCACTGCTGTGAGTGTCTGAAGACTCACTTCACTGCTTTTCTCAGAGAAGGCTATTTCTGTCACATCTTAGATCAATTTAGGCCTGTCCTATGCACATATGATAAAGACAGGATGGTGCTTTGGCAGCCTTGAACAAACTTGTAAATTTTGGACACTGGGAGCAGGAGGTGAGATGTAATTGTTGTTACTTAGAAGTCAGAGGGGCCAAGCCACTGGCTGGAACGTGGAATTATCAAGCGGAGCCAAATTGTTTGAAAAATAGTGCAGACTACAACACAAGGTGTTTAACCGTTTCTCGTTATACATGTAATTCCACCGTGTGGAGCTTCCTTAACGGGCTGTGTCTATGTCAAGAGAAACAGCAGAAAAGCGTAAGATTCCCAGACACATCATGAACTGCTGTCACGGTTATTCCCCAACACATCTGCTAAGAACATCTAAAAAAATCCAGATGTTGACTCTAATGCAATGGTGGTTTACTTCCTCCAGTGAGTGAGAGGGTTTCTGCTGTGTTACTTGTGTAACCCACCTTGGCAGTCACTGCAAAAGGCCGGTGTGCTTTAAGCCATCTCGATGAGTGTGAACAGAGTATCTGGTCCTGTGCTGTAGATAACCCGGTCTTCACTGTGAACAAGTGACGAGTTTTCAGACTTGTCTCTGGGATATTCACTCCAAATAGAGCCGGGGGACTTTCAGGCTGCGTTCAGTCTAGTTTTGCAGTGCAACTTAACTTCCCATAACCTTTATTCTTTGCCTGGGGCAGCTTTATGGAGCCCTTTCCTACATGGCAGGTACCATTCGGTCACTGGAAGAGCCCAGCAAAGTTCAGGTTGGGAACATAGCCTTTGTGTACAGAGGGAGAGCCTTCTCCCGCACCTCCTGCTGATGAGACTCTCCGCGAATGATTGTTACCGGTATTTCAGAAAAACAGCTGGTTTGCATGTGCAGTGCTTTATCCAACTGGACTGATTGCTCTTCCCTGGGTGGGGATGCTGTACTTTGATAAACTGGAAAAGGATGAAAGAAATAGGTGTTTTACCTTTGCCCGGTCTCGGCGTTAGCATCTTCCTAAACAGGATGAGCTGACCAGGAGATATTTTTGTCTTTCCTCACCTCCCAGCCCTATTCTTGCACTTGCAGCTAGCTCCAAGGTGCAGTACTTTGCAGAGCACATTGTGGCTCACGTTGGTTCAGCCCGAGTTCAGTCACCCAAAACTTTGCGGGTCTATTTTGAAACATTTTTCATTCTGTCCACTATAGAGTTTCTTTTCTTTTTTTTTTCACTCTTGCTTCTGACATCATTTCCTGAACGCTATATTCACTGAGCACTGTAGCCAGATCGTCTTCTCAGCATATGATGCAAGGAGCTCTTTAAAATGGATTTCAGCTCTCCTTTTACTCTGCAGTGCTTGCTGGTGATAATAACTGTTACTCATGGTAAGTGGGATTTTTCTTTATGAAGCTGGCACAGATTTGCCTAGATGAGCAGACACCTTAATTTTGCTCCAAGATCTTTTAAGGACTCTACCAGGTTTGGGGGGACATCAAATAGTGTAACTGCTAATGCATGAAAGGGGCAGTCAGACCGAAGTAAGACAGATTATTGTTTTAGTAAACGAATTATAACTAACGATATAGTACTTTCTCAGCGTACTGTGTCTGTAAAAGCATTTCAATGGAGAATGTTAAGGTCCTTGTACGCAGAACACTAGCTGGAGGGGCTGGAGAGCAATGTGGTCCTGCTCCTAACGCTCGGTGTGACCTTGGGTTCGTCCTGAGCTGCTGTCACCCTGCCATTTACCCATCTCTGATTTGTGTACAGCAACTTAGTAATGTGCCAGGGTACTGTGAGGCTGCTTCAAGTTAGAGCTGCGACCTTACTCTTTGGGTGAAAGGAGCTGTGCAGGCAGCAGTTGTTTTTGCTACCCTCTATACAGGATCCATGGCATCGATTCCCTGAGGATCTCTCTTTGCACTTGGCTCTGAGGGGGAGGTGGTAGACGGTCATCTCAAATTTGAGGAGAGAAAAGACCAGCTGCTCAGCCGTCCGCCTCCCTCTGCTCATAGTGTGCACACCACTCCCATGTTATCAGGGGGGAAAGTTGGCCTTTATAGAAGGCTTCCCACTCCTCTGATTTCCAATTACCAGTGACCCCAGCCCGTTGCTAGGGCCGGGTCTGTCCCTCTTACATCTCACCCGGGCATTTACCTCTCTGGGACGCAGCTGAGAGGGGATGGATGGACGCGGCAAGCTCGCTGCCCACACTCTCTGCTTCTCCTTTCAGGCTCTGTCACCTCGACCAGTGTGCTCAGTGGCGGCTCAGCAGTCTTTTCTGTGGGAATTCAAAGTCTGCAGAACCTCTCCAAAATGAGCAAGACGAATGTGAAATGCTTCACAGCTGTCTTAAATGATACTTTGTTGGCCAAGTGCGGCAATTCTGCTGGCAGGTGCCTGAACTTGCAGAATGGCTCCCTGGTGCTGAGGAGTGTGGAGAAAGAGGACGAAGGAAAATATGAGTTTGTCTTTCACAACACCACCACATTCTTTACACTGGAAGTCTTTGGTAAGTGGCCTTCTTAGCAACAAACAGTTTATGAACTTGTGAGCCTGGCTGGAAGCTGGTGCCTTGAAATTCTTCCTGAGACACAGCTTGAGCTCGCAGGAGCTATAGGTGCCTCTGGAACAGCTTTGTAAGTCTCTGGCACCTCAGGGAGCAGTAATGGTGACTGTAAACTATGGAATGCTTTTTGCATCCGTGTTTATCAGTCTCTCCTGTCTGTTGAGCCTTCCTTGAACCAGCCAGTCAGTCGGGCTACGTGCTATTTTTCCCTGAAGTAAGAGACAGCAGCATGAAGTGTTTGTAAAGCTGAGCCTACAGTATGTAGACATGTAGCTGGAGATTTCAGTCCATTTCCAGACTACTCTTCCTGATGGCTCTTGTGAAAGCTCTCATTGACTGACAGCATTTTGTTGCCCGTGGACACACTAAGTTAACCCTACCTGACTTGGCTCTGCAAACTGAATTGGACTGCTGTGCAGGTCTGGGTTGAGGTGTGCTGGGTTTTTCCCCCTGCTGCATGCAGCCAAGGAAAGGTATTAAAGGAACTTGGATGTGACTTTCTGATTTTTAGCTGCCCTGAGTAGCTTGGAGGTCAGCATCTTCTGGGTCTTTTCAGAGACCAGTGATAGGTACCTTGTTGTGCCCGCTTCCCTACCTGTCCTCTCCGTAGCCTCAGAATGGCTGCTCCCCTTCATGTGCCTGTTCATCCATCTGCGGGGTGAGAAGACAGAAACAAAGTCATTTCTGTACAGGATCCAGCTCATTTCTTGGGTTAAAATGGAGAAGGCTTAAATGGGTTTCCCACCCTGCTGCATAGTGCTCCAGCCAGCCAGTGGCCACTGCACTGGTCCTCATCTCCACAGTTGCTTTTGCAGAGCTTTCACTTACACAAGCTTCTAAGAGAAATTGAAGCGTATGAAACTGTAATGAAAATGTCTGAGCAAACTGGTGTCAGTGAAGACAAATGAATTCTTACATCTTTTGGGTGCAAACAAGTGGAACTGCCGTGGAGAGTCGGTCAAAGATGTGACTCCTTGGCACCAAGATCAGGGGCTTAGACTGGAAGTAGGCAAATACTGCAGAAGTGTCCTGGGTTTAACCTCCATTTCAGTGGATTTGCTTTGGGAATGTTTGTCTCCTCATTGTGTTCTGTTGCCACAGCCTTCCAGTACCTAAATGGGGCCTATAGGAGAGATGGGGAGGGACTCTTTATCAGGCAGTGCAGCAACGGGATGAGGGATAGTGGTTTTAAACTGGAGGAGGGGAGATTTGCTTAGATATTGGGAAGAAATTCCTGACTGTGAGGGTGGTGAGACACTGGAAGAGGTTGCCCAGAGAAGTTGTGGGTGCCCCATCCCTGGAGGTGTTCAAGGCCAGGCTGGATGGGGCTTTGAGCAACCTGGTCTAGTAGGAGGTGTCCTTGCCCATGGAAAGGGGAGTGGAACTCATGATCTTTAAGATCGCTTCCAATCATAGAATGGTTTGGGTTGGAACCCAAACCATTCTATGATTCTGTGATTCTTTAAGTAAGTTGGGGAAACAGTTTCACAGCAAAGGTATTCCTGGGGGCAGTGAATTTTAGTTGAATATGATGTCCTAGTTGAAGAAAGTGGTTTCTGAGGTTATTTACATGGATGTTTGCATAGATGTTCTCAATGTGACTCTTACTGTCATAAAACCATACCACTTCTCTGCCTAGTCTGTATTTGCAAAGTGACAAATGCAGGAAATGGATTGGATCCTTGTAGTAAACCGAAAAAGAGAAATTCAGGAAAATGTAGTAATATCAATGATTCATTATTTGGTTTTAAATTGTTCTAGTCCGGGCTGTCCTGTCTAACTGCAGGTGTCTGGTGTTGATACCCGTGTTGGGCATGATTTGTACTCGTTCCTCTCCAAAATGGAAGAAGAGGCAGAGTGACAGCAAAAGTACAAACCTCTGGTGGAGGAGAGTGCCGAGTCTTCTCTGAAGCTATGGTTATCTGCTGATAACAGAGGAACCCTCTGGCTGACAGATGCTTTGGGTGTTTCCATCATCCCCCCACATCAGGGGCTCTTATTTTTTGCTTTTCCAGTTTCAATAAAGAAGATGAAGAGATGCCAGGTTTTTGCGGTGTTAGCAGGGTGGGGTGGGCACTGCTAAGCATTTCAGGACTGGGGGCAGGCATTGAATAGGCTAGTTACTTCTGTGCTCCCTGGCTACCAGTAAATGCAGTGATAGCAAAACTGCTGTTAAGGGAAGCTCCTGGCCAGCTCGTGTTCACTGCTCCTCACCTCTCTCTTTCCTCCCTGCTCCTGTTGCCCTGTGCTGTGTGTGACCAGAGCCGGCCATTGGTATCCAGTGCTTCCCTAATGGGACTGGAGAGTTGTCCTGCGATGTGACCAGCAACGAGAGCACCAGCTTTCGGTGGCTGCTGAATGGCACCGCGCTGAGCGCCCCTGAGGCTTGCATTAAGGATGGGGGGAAGAAGGTTCTGCTGGACAAAACCGTGCCCGGGGAATTTGTCTGTGAGGTTTACCATGGGAAAAGCATCACGAGGACCCGGCCCGTTGTGCTGTCTTGCAGCTATGGTGAGTAACAGTGTCTCCAGAAAATCTCCCTTTTGGTCTCTCACAGCAAAAAACCAAGGAGTTGTTGCTGTCCGCATAATACCGAACTCTTCTGTCCTCTGGCAGCTGCTTTCCAGACTTAGCACATCCTCCCTTTAGAAAGTGTGCCCTTCACTTCCTTCTCCCTCCTGTGTCTTGGACTGACACAGCCCATGATCACAGAATGGATGAAAGTTTCTTCAGGAGGTCCTTTTACCCAGCTCTGCAGCAAGGATGGATCTTTGTCTGTCTATTTTCCTACTTCCCAGTGATGGAGACCTCGCACCCTCCTCTGCACTGATCCTCTCTGCCAGTTTAGAAACACGAGTTGCTTCCTACTCTGACATTCATCCATCACCCAGATGGCTTCCCAGTTTCTGCAACATCCCTGTAAAAACTCCTCTGCTCATTCAGCCCCGTTGCTGCTGGACTCAGCTGAGGTGTTTTGCCTTCTCTCTTTCCTCCGTATCTGGGTCAGCTGCACAGAGGTTTACCAGTCTATATAAATGTCTCTCCATCAGGCCCACACCATCAGAGGTGGGGTAAAGACACAAGTAATTTACCTGTGAAATGTAGAGCTTTTTTCCCCCTCTGTGTCCCTTCTTGGGTATGTAGCTCTGTGAGAAGGCTGTGACTTTATCCATTTACAAGCTATCCATAAATGCCGAGTACTCTACTTGAATGAGGCCATAGCTTAATGAGACAGAAAATCTGTATCTGATCAAAACTGCCAGACCCTCATGATGCAAAGCGCTGGTCTGTGTTGGAAGCTCACATTTATTTTAAAAAAAAAAGAAATAGATTAGATATCCTTGGGTGTGATTTCACTTGCATCTCCAGTGTTGAAGCTTTTTCTCCTTTCTGGCAGGAAAGGTGGTCATCAAAACTACATCAAGGTGGCATAATTTAACTGTAAGGTTTCTGACTAATTTAGATGTAATTAATTTAATCACCTTTTCTACGAGAGTAGTCGCACCATCCAATAGCACTTAGCATTTTAGAAATTGTCTGAGGTGCTCCTACTGCACAGAAGATACTGTCTTTTCTTCTATGGTTGGCATACAGTTGGTGTGAAAGCAAAATTACTGACATAAATCCTGTATTGTGTGTGCTGGCATTCAACAGAAACGCCGTGGGCTGTTTGTGCCCACATGTCAGTGCCACTGGCCAATCTGTAAAAGTTTGGTGTTTGTGATTGTGGAGCAGTGGTCTTAATTTTGTCCAGTTAAATTGGTCAGAGATTGTTCAGCGTAGTCAGATGCAAGCTGGCTGAGGCACCTGGGGAGTGAGGATGTGAAGATCCATGAGCTGTTCAGTCAAGCCCTGTGATAAATCACGCGAGTGCTGACAGTTACTATTGTTTATTCTGGGTGGCTGCCCAGTCCCCCGGGTGCGATATCAGTTCCCCATTTCCTCTTGAAAAGCCCACAGGGGAGTTTAGTGGTAGTTCTGTTGTGATGGACACGCGCACGAACATGTATTTGGAAGGGTCTGAGAGCAAGAAAGTAGGAGTGATTCTACTTTTTAGTCACCAAATGCAACCACATTTGTAAAAAGTGAACTGAAGCAATTCTGAATACTAGTAAACTGAAGAGAGAAATGAGTTCAATTAAGTTAATTAAAGACTAATTCACTGTTTTTGTGCGTTATTATTTGCTCCAGACAAAGGGCTGAATATAGCTTTTCCTCTGTAGGTATAAGATCTGTGTAAAAGCACCTATTTGGGCAACCTGTTGGCTGGTGAAATGAACTTTGAATAATTGTTAGTATGAAACAGTTTGGCAGAATACTGCGAATTTCCCAGGAATCAAAGGGATCATGCAGGATCTAAAGCAGAGGATTCAGAAGTTAACCAGTCAGCATATATAAATGGTTTTTATTGGTTCAGTACTTGTTTTATTACTTGTCTATTACCAATTTTTAACAAAATGTTTTATCTAAAGAAGACCATTTTGACAAATGGCAAATTTTTAGGAAAAAATATTCAGGAAACTTTTTTTTCCAACATATATTTATGTCTTTGACAATATTCTATAAGCTTTCATCAAAAAGGAAATAAAATGATTAGGGAAAAGATTTCTCATTTGCTAAAAGTTCAGTTTTGAGTATAGATATTTTGAACTTGGCAACTGTTCCTAAAGAGACCAGAACAAGCACTCCAAAAATGCTTTGAGTATGTGTGATTTCCCACACAGGATCACCTGTCTACAGTTGTTTTTACTGTTCTGGTGAGTATGTAGACTATGAAATGTAGCAGGTCCTGGAAAGTTTGAAACAATTCCCAGTCTTTGGGGATATGCAGCAATTTGTGCTTTTGTGGTCTTGAAAACCAGCTCCAAATGAACTTGTTGGTTTCTGCAGTGCCATGCTCTGCAGGCATGTGTGCAGCCAAAAAGAAGCCAAATGATTCGAAAAGGCATGGCATAGGTTTGCCTAAGGAGTTTTAAGGAATTTTTATTATGGTGATAGTTGAGCTCTATGGATTATTTTTTTTCTTTTTCATACGGGAAGAATTATTTTCCTACTGGCTGCCCCAGGTTGGAGCACATTGTCTCGGTGAGGGAGTGAGTCTAGGTGAGGTTCTCTTTTCTGCAAGTCTGTGATGCCCTCTACCAGCTTCCCTGCTCAGCAGACACGTACGTGCAAGTCTGACCCCATCAAAGCAACCTTGAGCAAGGGGTTCTGAACTGGGTAATAATTAGCACTGACTTGTGTGTGGCCTTCTGCTCAGCCATCTGCAGCCTTCACCTCCTGCTAGGTGTTTCTCATGATCTCCATTGGGAAGGGGGATAAAGAGAAATCCTTCCCTGAGCGTCAGCAATGCCAGTTTCCAACAGCTCTGACTGGGGTGGCTGGAGTCTCTGGTGCCTGAGGAAGTGCAGGGTCTTATCAGACTTGCTTTGAGGTTGGCATAGTTGTTACATGGCTGTCCTGAGTGGGTTCTCTGGGGGATAATACAAGTTCTAAGGGTAGACTTTGCAGCTTTTCTTTCAGCAGGAGGTGCTAGCTTAGGTCTCCCTCTTCTCAACTGCCCGTTTTCATAAAACTTGTTGAAATGTGGTGTCTTTCAAACCACCACCTTCCCTGTTAAATTTGATTAAAACTTATGAATTATTTTAGGTATTACTGGTTAGAGTAGGCAGAAAGAAATGTACACAGCTTAGTTGCACAAGCCTCTTCCTGTAACAAAAAATTCCATACCATAATTAAACAATGTGACATAAAATCACAATGTACCACAGTTCACAGTGTCAGCTCCCCTGATCCAAACTGAAGCAACAGCAATGCCCACATGCTCTAATCTGGCTGCAGGGTTTCTCCTGTTTGGAGAAAGAAGCTTGTCCACCCTGGTAGCTAACAATGCCATGTCCTTCTTGCAGGAGACCTGCTGCAGTACCCGTGGTTCATTTACATCCTGGCAGGGTGCGCAGGGGGTGCAGTTGTCCTGGTGGTGGTTGTGTCCTCACTCATATGTTGCTGCATGAAGAGGAAACACAAGTTCATCCCAGTGCCTTCAGGTGAGTGGAGAGCACTATTGCCCCCTGGGGTGGATGTGTCTCACAGAGGACTGTGTTTGTGCAGGCTGGTGTTGAAGTAGCCTCAACATAAACTGGTCTTAGTCGGGTGGCTACTTGTCATCTAGCCAGCCCTTTCTTGACCTGGTGGAGCAGAAAGCTGCTTGCTGATAGGCAACTGTTATAACCCGCAGGGTCTTGAATTAAACCTTGCTTTTCCTTTTTTTTTCACCTCACTCTTGCTACTGTGTGCTCCTGGCCAGAAAGAAACACGACAAAACCTTTACTATGGGCAAAAAAAATGAGTCTTGTTCAGGTCTGATCCTGAAATGACCTGAAGGCTTCTGGTGGCAGTTAGTTGTCAGCACCAGCAATGAGTGCAATCTGCCCATGCCCAGTGAAGCCACTTCAAGCTGTGTTCCTGCCAGCATGGCCAAGCTGGTCTCTGACAGGTTGGCGATGGCCTTTTGTACTCAGCATCTGTCTGCTCTGGGAATGGAGCCAGAGCTGCATGAGGAGGAGGCACAATTGTGTGTTGGTGGTCTGGCTTCACAATGATCGTGCCGAGCCTGCTGGGATGTGGGGGACCTCTTTCCTTCAAGTCTCTGGTTTTGTTTTTACAGAGGAGGAGAAGGATGACGGACTAATCATGTCTGTGGTCTCCAGTGAAGGTGTGAAGAGTCCCCCCAATGGAGACCATGTTGAGGCTCAAGCCACCCAAACTGACTGCCCTCCAAAGCCTGGTGGGTCCAGGAACTGGTTTTAAGTTGTACGGATAGCTTGTTTGGGAGGGTGAAGGACAAAATGGATGTGTGTGGTTGGTGGGGGAGCAGCTGACTGTAGAGAGAGGCCTGGGATTTGCTAGCGCAGGGAAGATGCTGCGTCTTGTCCAGATGACAGAAGTTGCAGCAGGTCATTTATCAGTACCTTACTTGTGCTCAGCTTCTACACAGGAGGAGCTTTGCCCTCACCCAGCCATGAGATGTAGTGGCAGCCATCTCATAAGCATCCCACAGAGGGTACTGCTAGCAGACTGTCTGTTCCAGTATCTCCTGTGCTAAAATACACATCTCAAAACCAGCAATCCCCCAAAACTTAGCAATTTTCTTGCAAATTTATCACACACATCCCCTTGTCATCAATAACATTTTATAAGAATCAGCATTGTTTTTGCAAGCAGTCATCTTCAGGACTGCATCCAACAATATGCTGAGCTGTAAACACAGCTAAATCCCATCAAAGCCAAAGGCTTGTATATTTCCTTAAATTTGGGCTAAAGTGGGAATACGCTCACGTTTTAAATCCTTCAAAGCAATCGAGTATAAAACCCCGGAGCTTTAGCACAGTACGGTCAAGAGAGTGCAGCGATAAAAACCTTTCAGAAATCTCCTGTTCTGTGAGTGCTCGATATTAGTATTCCACTTTCTTGCATTATGTTTCCCTCAATTTTATTTCTGAAATACAAATGCTGGCAACACCTTCTCGAGTACTGAATCGTCAGTGGCTGAAGTAGGTCTAGCAGACACATCATGAACTGGAGCAACGTTACATAGGTCATAGCCTGGTCTCAGCACCGCTGTCTCCGCTCCTGGTGTCCTTCACTGTACCACGCACAGCCTCTCAGCGGCTCAGCTATGCTTTATGTCTAACCAGGGTGCTGCTTTGCTCTGCTTTCAAAATATTAAATGCTACTCATGAACATAGTGCAAGACAGAAAAAAAAAAAAAAAATGGAAAAAGATGTAAGTCATTCAGGTCATTGTTCAATATTAATATACTTAAAGTGTAGAACTTTTTTTTTTAATACAAAATTTACACATTGTCAGTTTGGCTAACAAAGTATCCCATATCTTAATTTTCTCCAAATGAGTAAAAAGCAGAAGTGCATGTGGAAAATGTTTAGGTGAGAACATACTAAATGTGTGCTGTTAGCCAGCTCTAATTACTCGGATGTCACTGAATAGATTCGGTTTTGGTTTATTTTGGGCAGTTGAGCCCAGAGACCTTCAGCACCAAAGTGTCTGAAGAGCCATGATGGACAGCTCAATAAATGAGTGGTTACAAAGAAAGTTGCAATTTGGCTTGCAGACACCTGGGGAGAGGGGACTGAGTGGGATAGGCTGCCTGAATAGTCAGGGACTGGGAGGAGGGTTTCCATGAGTGGGCACTTCTAAACCATTTCTCCCTTCTTTTCCAGATGCTGCCCGGACTGGTCAAGGTGTTGAGCCCCAGCCACTGGTGGAAGAAAACTTACCAGTGGAGATAGACCCTGAGCAATTGCCAGACCCAGAAGTCATAGTTGATGTGGAAAGCCAGGAAAATGCCTCGGACTGTTTCCCAGATCCAACTGATGACTGATCTGGCATGCTTGCTGATCCCCACCCTGTCTTGAAGCCTATGACACCTGTCCTTTGCATCCCATAGTCTCATTGTGTGTAAGAATTAGTCTGGATAATTTTATCAGAGAGAAGATGTGAGGTGTCAGGCCTGGNTCATTTCATTTAAAAAAAAAAAAAAAAAAAGGAAAAAGAAAATATAAGGAAAAGCACATGTGTGGCTTCAAGGCCACACTGCTGTGGGCAGACAGGTTCATTAACCAACAAAACTGGGCAGCTCTTTGATCTTTGTCTCTTAATAGGCCTGCAGCTAAACTATGGAGCCCTAGAGGACAGCCTGCAATGAGGCTCCCTGCCCACCCCATGCCTTGCCATGTCTTCACCTGCCGGCGGTTTCTGCCAGGAGGAGGCATGACAAGTGGATTTAGGTGGCCTGCCGGTCCCAGATGGAAACAAAGACCTGCCAGAAATTTCCTGAGAAAGCCTTTTCTCAGGATATTTCAAGGCATTTCTCACAGGCCCTGCAAAAAAGCCCAGTGGAGATTTTGGCTAGGTATCTGCTGTGCCGGGTGTCTATCTGAATCGCTCCGCTGGACTCCAGACCCTTTGTGATGTGGCCCTCACCGCCAGCTGCCTGGGGTCGGGAGCGGTGGTAGGGGCTGCTGGGTGCAGAGCCCGGGCGGCGATGCTGGCTGGCTCACCTTTCACTGCCCTGGAATGGCAGGGGGCTACCGGTTTTACCTTTGGCCAGAACCTAACTGCTCGGGTTGCCAGTCAGTTAAAACGGCTCTGTCACTAGCTTGCTTGCTTGCAGCAGAAGGGTGCCTGGGGCTTGCGTGCGTAATTTTGACAGAAAGGTTGATTATAATGCTGAGATCATTCACTAGTGCAAGTGTTAGTGCCTTTAGCGTAAGGGTTTAGCTACTACAAGCTGATTAAGCTGGCCATCTGCCTGTGCGTGTAGGCTTTTTCAGTGCTGTGCTATTTGCACAGACAGCAGCAATTTTTAGAATCTCTTAGGCAAGCCTTGCTGCTATGCACGTCCTGTTCTGCTCAGGGGAGGTTTTGCGAGCGGAGCAGCTGGGGTAGACCTGCAGGGATGAAGGACGAAGCGAGGAGAGGGTAAGGACTTCGTCCCAGGCAGCAAGGTAGCCGTGTCCCTGGCGAAGCTGCCAAGGGCTGCAGGGCTGTCAGGCCACAGGGACGGCTGCAGGATGCACTGCCAGAGCAAGGTGTTTGCCATATAAGTGCATTTTGATAGCTGGAAGCGAGGCACATTGCTGTGAAACTAGCCCAGTGGACTAGAAGGACATAGTAGAGTAAAAGCAGAGGTGGTACAGATCGGGGCAGAAGGGGATGGGGAGGTGTGCATTGCATTCCTCTCTTCCCTTGTCATTTTGTTGCTGTTTTATATTGTGCTGACACTGTGCCATGAATCCTTTGGCAATAGATTTGAGGTAAATGCTGCCCAGTGAGGTCTACAAGTACCCCAGCAAATTCAAAACCCAGCTGAACGCTTCTCTCCCAGGCGGGGGAGCTGGTGGGACGGCTACATGCTTACCTGGAGGACCTTCATATCTGTGTACATGGCAAAGCTCTGCATCGGTGATGCCCAGCCGTAGGTGGTTGCTCTTGCTGTTTCCTTGTCCTGTGACTCCGTTTAGAAGATTTTTGGAGTTTGTGTGCTGTGTCGGTGGTGATTCAGCCTGTCTCTGCTTATTAAGGCTGCTGTAGGAATCAGATTTTCCACAGTAAGAGGGAGACAATAATTCTTTTCCTCGTGGTGCTGCGCTATCTCCTTTCAGTACAAACATTCCTCAGAGGCTGTGAGTTGAATGACAGAAACGTGACGCCAAGGGCTTGGGGTGGCAGCTGCCTACAGGCAGCACAGTGGCAGTGGCACTGGGTGGACAAGGGCCAGTGTCACCAAAATGGAGGGACGTAGTCACTTTTGCTTCTCTTCTGCACTTGCAGGCAGGGGACAGTCAACTCCAGTACATGCTTCGAAGGCTGAATGGTGCTCTGAGCTGCACTGGAGAAGATGACAGCATTTCGGGTGTTGAGGGTGACCGAGCTGGGCCAGCCTTGTCCCACTGGGCTGGTGTGTCCCGGCTCCAGGTTGCCCCAGTGCTGCCTTGCTGCTGTCGGCCCTGGAAGGGCTGGGGGTGCCCTGGCAGCTTTTAGCACCAATGCTGGTGTAACCCCAGTCTGGGAAGGATTTTTCCCATTGAGATGGGAACCTGAGGCTCAAGAAGTCTTTATGAGGCAGATAGGACACAGCTGGTTTTCTGTCCAGCCCTGCTGAAGGTGCCATTCAGCAACAGGGCAAAGGTTTCTGTTACTGTGAGGACAGGAGAGAAGTCGTGCAGCCTGTGCTCTTCCTATAACTGTATGTGTTCGTGCACAGCTATTGTTCTTTTTCAGTGGTTTGTTTTTTTTTTGTTTTGTTTCTTTGTTCCTAATAAAAAGATCTGTTTTCTAACTCGTTTTGGAAATGTTTAAGTTCTGTTATTTAATAATTGTTTCTTTATGGTTTTCGTTGAAAGTACAGGCTAGTTTCCAAATTCTCATCCAGCCAAATAAAGGAAAAGTGGCTGACTAGAGCTGGTTTGGGTAGTCTAGGGATCAGAGATCACAAGGACATCCATTTGTAAGTCAGTCCAGGAGAGGCTGTAGGACAGTGGCACATAACTAGTCCCTGTCAGAGTGTGTGTGTTCATGTGCCTGCACATCCATGTGCATCAGCAGCTCACCAAAACCTGCCCTGCTGCCTTCCCTGAATTGTGAGGTGCGGGGAAGGGAGGCAGGGGGATGGTCTTGTTTTACCCACCTTTATCCTTCTGTATTCTTTTGTGACACTTAAGCCACCTTAGTTGTGAGAGAGGATGCTTGATGGCTTGGCTCCTTTTGCAAGAAGGAGATCACTCTCTTATCCTCACCCTTAGACAAGCGGACTCAGACAGTGAGTAAAAACAATGTCCTGATGGTTTGTGATCATGTAAAATCCCTTGACTTTACCGGGTTAGCGCTGAAGCAATAGTGTGACTGGACTTGGGCCATCCTGTCCTGCAGCCTGTGAACCCAGCACCCCAAGGAGCCACCCACCTGAATTTGCAGCTGTTTTCCAGCCTTGCTATGGCCTTGCATCACCCAGGCAATAGTGAGGATACTTTCAGGCCTGGGGCTATTTGGCAGAGTAGTGAGTATGGATGTACATGGTGCTATCAGGAATTTGACCCGAAAAAGGGATGTCTGTGCCGTCTCTTCGATGCTGAGGCCCTACTCTCTCCAAGTTGCTGAGTTACTCTGTCTGGGTTGCTTTCCCTTGGTGCTAGGGTGCCTCCAGTGGGGAGCTGGTGCTTTCCAGGGGAGGAGAGCTGCATGGAGAGCTGCCAGTCATGCCATCCTCTCTGGCCACTGGTCCTGGCTGGGGAAGGCTGGGAATAGGGCAGGGTCTGTCACTCCGCTCATCGAGTGATGGTGGGGCAAGGGAGCTCTGCTTTTGTGGGAAATGTGGATGTTTTGGGATGTGGTTTCTTCCCAGCTGAGGCAAACCACCAGTGATTTATGATACCGTACAGAATGGGTGTTTAGATTTGTATCCACGTCAACGTTTCATGGGGAGAAGAGAAAAATTTCCTTCTGCTCGTGGCATATGCTAGGCAACAAATGACATGAAATGTAATATGTCGTCTTTTCATCATGTAATTCATGCAGTTTATGAATATGAAAGGAGAACAGAGAATGATCTTACTTGGCTTAAGATATAGGTGAAAGCAAAAGCAGAAAAGAAACGTATTGTATAACAGCAAGCAGAGAAAGTGGAATGATCCCTTTAGATTTTTTTTAGCATTTGGGATGAACTCATTCCCACAAAAGTCTCATGTCAGTAAAGTTCCCCATCCCAGTAACGGAACAGTTTGTGCTCTGCTTTCCAACCTCTACCCCGGGCTGCCGTGCCCTTTTGGTTGGAGCCCAGCACAGGCGCAGAGCAACCAGGGCAAGAACCAGCAGTTTGTGGGGAGCTGGAGGACCAGCCCTCCCCACCACCATCAGCTCTACAGAAACATCAGAGAAGTTGGTGAGTCTGAGAGCAGATAGACAAAACTGATAACGGGCCAGTTCACAATAGCAAATGAAACGTTCATTGTAAACACTGAAGAGGTGTGCGAGCAGTGGTTGTGTTAACTTCTGATTAAAATCTCAGTGTAGTTAAAAAAACCCTGTAGATTTTAAGTGCGTGTGTAGTAAGTTCACGTCACTTTTTATGAATTACCGCAACTTTTTTCAAAATAAGCAAACAAGAAGAGTTCATGTGTAACGCAGCCGTAGAATACAGTGTCACCAATAGATATCTTCAAAACCATTTCCTTAACGTTAGCCAAGAAATTCTGGCGGTCCTATAAGATCCGGAAGAGTAGATATTACTACCCCCAGGTGGGAAGGAGTGAGATGTCCCATGGACTTCCATAGGTAAGCACACAGAATGGTAACAGAAGTGGGCAAGAATAGCAGCGTCACCCATTTCTATCTGAGATGGAAGCAGAATTTGGTGATGTGTCATTGCAGAGGCTTGGACTAGTGTTTGGGTGTTGCCTGTGCCTTCCGCCAGGCTGCTCAGTGCCTGAGTGCAATCAAACCCTGCTTGTACAAGGTTAGTGGTGAAGTTCCTCCTGAACATGTGCAATGCTTCCCTCTTGTCCTCTGGTGTCAAACAGGCTGGGAAACAACATCATCACCCAGTGGGGACCCTGTGACCCTGTGACAAACGGTGACAGCATCCTGCATTGGTTTTGTTCACAATGAGCATGGTGTTTCCTTTCTGCAAGATTGTGTGACTCATTTCTTGTGCAGGGGATGCGGCTGGAGACAGCAGGGGAGTATTTACTGGGAACCTAGAAGGCCCTTAGATGAAGCCCTTATAAATATTTGTATTTTTCCAGCAAGCAAATGGTTGCAGGTGTTGTGTTATTTATATCAAGGTTAATTTGGATACGGTCAGTTAAGAGAAGTCTCTGGGCTGTGCAGAACCACTGGGAAGTGCGGTATCTTTCTGACTGGCCTCCATTGAACCCCTCTTGTATGGCTCCAGGCTGGCTGGCAGGCTGAAGTAGAGCTCTTGGCCAGCTCTGGCACTGAGACACTCTTACCTCCAGCCCTCTTGATCATCAGCAAGCAATGTGGATGAATCATGTGGTCATCCACTATTGACAGAGACTAAAAAAACTGCCTGGAGGGCAAAGGATGTTTAATGATAAGGAAGGTGAGAGTGAAGTGAGGGTGGAGGGGGAGGCCAGAGACACCCCCCTAAAGTATTCAAATATGGCTAAACCCCTCAGGAGCTGGATAGCACATTCAAGCAGCATGTGAAGAGCCTGACAACAACATTGGTATCTTCGTGAAGGCATTTCTCACCTTAGCCAGGAGGTGGGATTTCAGCCGCAAACAGCTCTTCGTCCCTGGGGTTCCTGCCCCCACCCTCCTGTCAACCATGAGGGCATGAGTGGCCTCGCTTCATCAAATCATTCTTTACACTTGCAGGTTTAGGTACCTGACAATACTCCTCTCTTCTCAACGCATCTCCAGAAGCGGGGAGATGCTTAGCACTCTCTACAACTACCTGAAAGGAGTTTATAGCGAGGTGGTGGTCAGTCTCTTCTCCCAAGTGATAAGCGACAGGACAAGAGGAAGTGGCCCCAAGTTGTGCCAGGGCAGGTTTAGGATGGATATTAGGAAAGATTTCTTAATAGAAAGGGTTATCGAACATTGGAATAGGCTGCCCAGGGAAGTGGTTGAATTACCAACCCTGGAGATATTTAAAAGACAAGTAGGTGTGGTGGTTTTAGCAGTGCTAGGTTAACGGTTGGATTCAATGATCTTAAAGGTCCCTTCCAGCTTAGACACTTCTATGATTCTATGTGTGCTTGGCACCTTAGTTTGTGCCCCAGGAGCTAACATTGCCACCTTCTTCAGTCCGCACCTCCTGTCCCCTTCAAGCTTTGCTGAGAGGAGGGGCCATCCACCAGCACTGTGCCTCCCCTTCTCTTGGGGACGTGGGTTTGGACCTGCTGGACTGTGAGCAGGGATGCCTGATACCCCAACTGGAGCTGGTTGCGGGTCTTCAGGCAGTGAGTGGAGTGATTTTTGGAGGTTTGGAATTTGGAGGTTTTCACTTTGCTCTTTGTGTGGTCCCTGGGGGGCTGGAGGGGTGGGTGTCGTGGGGATGAGGTGAGTCTCTGCCTCCTGGTAGATGGGAATACTCGGCCTATGCCCAGTTGGTTTATGGGCATTTTGGGGTAGGGAGTGGTCCTGGTGCATGGGGAGACATCTGTAGTCTCCTCATTGTGCTGTTGTGCCAAACATTAATGGTAAGGAAGGGTTCCCATCTGTAGAGGTGGTAAATACGAATAGCTAATGTCAGCTTATTTTTAATTGATTAATTTTTCTAGTTAGCATATTCCATGTCATACTTAGCCAGTATCCATGATAAAATATTGGATGGGGCTATAGTATAAAGTGTGTATTTTATAGTGTTGTGGTTTATCCAAGGCTGGCAACTAGGACCACGCAGCCGTTCGCTGACTCCCCCTGCCAGTAAGGTAGGGAGAAGAGGGAGAAAAAGGGAAAAAACCCCTCATGGCTTAAGATAAAGACCATTTAATAGAACAGTAACAGAAGAGAAAATAATAATAATAGTAATAATGGTAAAAGAATATACAAAATGAGTGATGCAATGCAATTGCTCATTACCCGATGGTCAATTGCCCAGCCCACCCCAAGCAGCAGTTGTGGATTCCTGCTCCTCAGCAACCCCCCATTTATATACTGAGCATGGTGTCTATGGTATGGAATACTCCTTTGGCCAGCTTGTCCTGTCTGTGCTCCCTCTCAGCTTCTATGGGAAGCTGAAGAAGTCCTTGGCTTAATATAAGCATCACTTAGCAACAACTAAAACAACATGTGTTATCAACATTGTTCTTATACTAAAACCAAAACACAGCAGCTACTAGGAAGAAAATTAACTCTATCCCAGCTGAAACCAGGACATATAGTTAATACTGGAAATGAGGGAAAAAGCAAAACTTAGAACCTGAATTCCATGCAGATTTTTTAAAACTCACCTAAACTGGTGAAAACTACTGGTAGTTTTAGTATTGTCTAACACTACGGAAACTAGATATATTACAGATCGAGAATTACTTGGAGGCAGTTTTCAGTGAATCTTTTGGAATTGCAAATATAGTACCTTAAGGGGAATTATTATCTGCTCCTGTATCATATGCAAATGGAATAAAGAAATACGGTTTAGTGGCTATTCTCATGCAAGCATTGCTGTCTCAGCTTTGGTTTGTACAAGTTCCTCTTTGAGGGCAAAATATTTTCCCAAAACTAAGGAGTTAAGCGGTTTGAAATGTAATAAGACATGTAATAGGAAATCCTCAGTCTAATGAAAAATGAAGGAAAAGGATGACGTGATGGTGTTTTTGGCTTTGTGAGAAGAATTGCAACAGTGACTTTGAATGCATGACTGGAAGCAAAGAGCAATAAGAGTTTATGTTGCGCTCCTGTGAATGCTTTCTGTCGCAGAGCAAATAAGCCTCAGAGATTTCTCCTCTGAAACAACAGACAAACCTGCAGTTAGGGGACTGGGGACACCAGGCATGGGATTCAGTGATGTGTGTGAGTAGGTAGTCAACTGCCTGGCAGTCAGTCTCAATTTGTCTCGAGCCGACTACGGAAGCTGGGATGGGTGGAAGGTTTTCCCAGGTGGCCCATGAAGCCTGGAGCAGGATCTGCCTGCTGGGTGGGACAGCATCTGCTGCTGGTGTCTCTGTCATCACAGGACAAACTGTGGCAGGACGGAGAGAGGAGGAGGAGGATGCGGAGGGCGGAGTGACCACTGCAGAGGATCCAAGAGGACAAAAGGGGTCAATGACTGAGGGTACAGAAGAGGTCGTGAGTGACAGCAGTTATAAATGCTGTTTCTTCCCTCAAATGGGTGGGGAGGCTGCAGGGTTCTCAAGCAAGGGCTGTCCTCTATCATTCTGCAAGTTCTTCAGGCAATATAGGATGTTGTTCTCCAGAAAGCAGTAAGCACTGCTCTTTCCTCCTCACACCTACTCTCCCTGATATTTGGCACAAATCATGTTCCCCGGATGGATGTGATTCTCTCCTGATGATGGATCACAGACCCTCTGAGCCCCTCTGGCAATGCTTAGCCTGGGGCACTGGGGACTCCTTACTCCTCTCTGCTTTTCTCATAAGCCATTTGTAGGGAATGTGCTGCGCTGGTTTGGATAAGCCTGGGAAGGGGAATAAACAGAAATCTTGCCATAGCAGCAAACGGTAAATACTTTAAATACCTGTACTTTTTTTTACTCCACTGCATGCCCCCCAACCCTCCCTCTCTAGCTCTAGCCAGCTCTTACAGGACTTTTCTCCTGACCTCGCTTTCTGGTATGGATTTTGCCAAATGAGGTAGGAGAAGGGTGGTGGGAAGGCAGGACCCCAGCCAGCTTTCTAGGTACCCTGAATAGGGGTAAGAAATTGCCTGTTCCCTCTCCTTTCTGTGTATGAGCTCGGTCAGGATTTCTCTTGTTGCCGTCAGAGGCCATGGTGAAAGCTGTGCAACTTAAGCTTCTGTTTGTACTTATTCCTGCCCAGCTTTTGAGGGTTTGGGGTTCTTTTTCTTCCGGTGATTTAGTTTCTGATAAGGAGTTTTGTTTCCTTATCTTTTGTTGAGAGTTTAAAGCTTTGTTATTTGGCAAGTATGAATGCCTGTTTACAGCTTACTCTGGAGAACAAGTTATAGATGGAGAGGCCCTTTTCTGCTGGAGACAAGATCCGTAGGAGTCAACACTGCCATGAATTTGATATCATCTATCTTAAAAAAACCCAATGGTTAAACAGCTTTGGTGAAAGAGAGGAAAGTAGATGCCTGTGTTGATACCGAATTACTGATGCTGCGGAGCTTAAAGGAACTTCCAGGCTAACACAAATAACCACTGCGGCTGTAGTTCCAACACAGCGCCTCGTACCTGTGTGGGCACGGGGCACGCACAGTAACTTTCCATTGAGGCTGCACTGTAAACTTGCAGCTCTGCAAAGCGGCCCCTAAGGTTCAGCAAATTTTACTGGGTCGCTGAAAGCGGTGTATGTGGGGGGCATGAGAGAAAGGTAGTCAACAAAAAGCCCGCTCTTCTGTGACGGAAACAAAAAGGGATGGCTGAAAGTGGTGACGCCATCCTGAACCTGACCACTGAGACCTTGCTTGCGGCAATAGATGGCTCTGAATGGAAGGTGCTTTTAAATGGTGCTTTGTAGACATGTGGTTAGAGCCAGGAGTTGGGGTCACGGGAGCATCTGGTTCCATTTGTTGTCCTCCTTTGGACTGGCTGGCTGACCTTAGCAAGTAATCTCATCCTCCTCTGCCTCATTTCCCCGTGTGCGATAGCAGGGTGATCACACAGGCCTCCTCTGTAAAATGGATTTAAGCCTTGCTGATACGCAGCAGCACCTCACACCTGCGTGTTGGTGTGGCCGAGAGCTGGGGGACCCCGTGGGGTGCTCCCTGCAGAGGTCTGTCTGTGGGGAGCGCTGGGGTCCAGCTGCCACAGGATGTCCCACTGCCTAGGACGCGAGGAAGGAGGTTTACTCAAACCCTTCTGGTGGTGGTGTCTCTCTCATTAACCTTGCTAACTTGCGAGGTGCTGGTTTCCTTCTGACTCTTAGGAGTGTGACGGAGGGAGTTGGGCCTCGTGTGTTGCCTCAGCAGAATTACTGTGAAAAGCCACAGCTTGCCTCCAGTCCCTGGGTGCTCAGACGTCTTGCGCGTAACATCCCCTGCCTGCCTCACTGAGACATCTTAAACCCCAGAAATTCTCAGAAATGCAGTGACACAGCATCTTAGCCGTTGCCCTTCCTGGGTGACAACAGCAGGAGCTGTGGGCTGTAAACGTTTAGAAACGTGGGCAGCTCTGTTGCCTGTACTTTCCCCCCGCTGTGGAAAAGGCCCACTCTTTCCTGGCGCTCGTGCAGGTCCCTGCTGCGGCCGCCCGGCGCTTCCTGTCTCAGCCTGGCACGTTGGCAGCAGAGCTGAGCGTGGTCGGGACCACATTGTCCCCGCACCCTGAGAAGCATCCCGCCTGGGTCTGCTGTTGCTTCTCAGCCCCGATGCGGGGGGCTGGGTCACACTGGCGAGAGGGAGGGTGCTGCCTGGTTTGGCCAGACTGGGGTCTGGTCCTGGTGTGCCACCGGTGCTTGCTCAGGGGAGAGCAGGGTGTCCTGCCGCACCAACTAGCCAAAACCTCCCTGTCTTGCCATGGCAAATGTCTCAGCCACTGTTTTCTGCCCCACTTGCTGTCCCCACAGCTTGCTAGATGAGTCGATGCATTGAAATGGCTGTATATAGGAACGGACAGACAGCAGAAAGGTGAAAAGCAGGTTCACAGGGCACAGAAAACTTGTGGGACCAGAGAAGAGGCAGGGGAAACTGAGCTGCTAAGTTGGGATCCACACTGGGCAGCAAAAGTGCTTGTATGCTGCACACATATGTACATGGTCCAAAGAGCATCTGTATTAGGGATGTTAAAGACACCAGGAACCCTTTTTCTTGCTTCAATGTGCAGAAACAAGTCTGTGCTGACAGGTAACTCAGATGGTTCTGAGGAGTTTATCTCTTAATTTCCTGCTGATAAGGGCCAAAATGTCCTTATGTGTATGTACAGGGCCACATAACAGACTTCTGTTTGCTATCATAGATCCACCACCTAATAAATAAATTACAGTCACAGACAACAGCATTTTTGGGATCCACAGTGACGTGTCAAAGAGGCTTATCCAAGGTCTTCCAGGAGAAGGGACATTTTATGCCTGCATATATATGCATCCCAGGGGCTGCACTGGTAGGACAAATCCCTACAGTGACTCTGCAGCTTGTCAAGAGAGTTGTGCTGATGGCTTGCATTTGAAGTTAAGACCTTCCTTTGTGTGTGGGAACTGCATTCAGGCCATTCAGGGCTCCTCCTAGGAATAAATGCCTTTGGTAATGAATGTATTGCCCAGTTGCTTGTGCTCAGTCTCCTGGATTGCTTCTCATCCTCCCACCCCACCTCTCCCTCCTCTCTGGAGTTAGAATAGTATAATAGAATAAAACATTGTACAGGACATCAGTTATTCATGCATTTGTTAAGCTGATGATTTCTGGAGAGTGTCAGATCTTGACTGAAAGATTACTACTTGGATGGCAGTAACAAGTTGTCTTTCTGGATATATTTCTAAGAGTAGCTGTTCTTCCAATACCTTCCTTGGATAGCTAGTCCACCCCCTCTCTGGTGATGAAGGGGCATACTGTAGTTAATACAGCTGTGTATTTATCGCTGCTAAAAGTGGAAGAGGCTGTTCTGTTAATCTGTCTGGCTTCTCGTGTAAGACAGATTGATTGCATCATGCCAGCAAACTTTTGCTTGGACTGCAACATATTTTGTAGCACTAGTAATGTCACTGAAATTACTAGAGTAAGATGCTGAAAGTTAGATCCTAAATCTAGGATCATTGTAGATGATGGAAGTCAGTGTCAGAAAAGCTAGACTGCAGTGCACCATCTACAAGAATAACTGTCTGCTGCGATGCTGGCATCTGCTCTAGCCTCAGTCGTTGCTGTGAACCACAGACTGTCGAACTGCTCTGTCTAAGAAGTTTCCATTCCTTCAGACCAGGCTTAAATTAGGTGTCTTTTATGAGGTCTGGCTGCTAACACATGCTTACAGGTAGAAAAGAAGAAAACAAATCTGAGGAGAGAGCAACTGGGGCTGATGATGTGGTATTATGGACATCACGAGGAAACCATTTCTCTTCAAGCAATCTGTGTGAGTCATGGTTTTAAAGTTTCAATTTACCTTTTTTTGTTTAGAGAAGATTTAAAAGTTTCTACAGCTAGCCATTTCAATGCTGACAGGTTGTGTCGCTATTTTTGGAATATTTCCACTGTGTACAGGCAAAGCAGCACTCTCGGTTTGCATGTAGCAGGCTCCAAGCCACTGAGTCAGCATCCCCACCAAACCCTTGGCCAGAGCTTTGAGTTCATATTTGATCTCCGTGTTTGCACCAGTCCATTCAAGCCAGACTTATTCCTTCCTTGGCTCTGCGTAAGGCAGATGTGAAGAGGAGGTGGCATGAGGCCTTCATCAGCCAAATGGCTGAAGCTGTATGTGGAAGCCATCAGTTCCTCAGCGTTTCACAGTGCAGGGGCAAGTCTCCCTGCCAGGGCTGACTCTGCTTTGTCCTCACCCCAGCCACTCCCCACAATTCCCCCCATCCTGCAAAAAAAGCTACAGTAAAGGGGAAGGGAATGTGCCATCGTGAAGCCCTCAGCTATAGCATGCAGGACATCACAGATGGAGCCCAGCTGTTAGTCTTGCAGACTAAAGTGCAAACCCAGAAGAGCTCCCAAGAATAAGGTTAGCCTTATCCAAAGCTTGCCCTCTACGGCGTCTGGCATTCCAATCAAGATCACATTCACTGTTCTCCCCACAAACTGTGCCTCAGCAAAGGCTGTCTTTGTGAGAAATTTAGAGGTATGAATTTGCAATACTCTTTGTCATCTTTCACAGTGAGGGTCTCCGGTGGTGGTGAGTGCAGGGTGTCTGATTCTTCTTTCAGGGAAGAGTATTCCATGCAAATGCCATTTAATATGACCTAAGCTTCGTACCAGAGGAGATGGTGCAAATTACCAGATGGGCTACAAATCCACACTGGCTTATTGCACGCTGACTTTCCTGAGAAGAACATACAAAGTGTATTTATACTCTTCCTATTCTAAGAGGTCTTATAACAGTCTCCTTTTTTTTTTTTTTTTTTAATGAGTCAGGGATGAATGTTTATTGGCTCATCACTAAGTTGAAGACTTAGAGCTGGTAACAGCTACATTTTGTCTCTTGAGATGTTGCTTTCAGATGCGTGGGAGTCTGTCACCTTCACATGGAAATGTAAGTATGATAAGTATGATGCTTACATTCCCTGTGAGGAAGCAGCTTACCGTATTAGAAAGAACAGCAGAGTGAAAGAGAGAGAGAGCAACAAAAGCAAATGTATGTGAGTACTTTGTGGCTTTTGCAGTGGAAACAATACCACAGAGATAGCAGTGGCTGTGAAGAAACACCCCATTGTCATGGCTGCTTTCGTCCTCTGCTCTACTGTGCCTCAGAAGATGGAGATATCTAACAGTGTGGTGGGCTAACCAGAGGCCAAGCATCCTCAGCCACGGGCTGACAGGCCGGATGGCAGACAGGTCCAGCACCACCATCCTGGGAGATATCTCCTTTTCTGTCAGTGTCCTGTTCTTTTTTGTAGCCGGCTTGCATTTAGCCCAGCAGTCTTACTTCCTGTGTAATGCACAGGAGAGAGGGTGTCTGCAGCGAGCAGAAGAGTGTGAGGGCATGGTTCTCTGCAGACCTCACCTTGTCCTGCCCAGCACAACCTGGGACAGTGTTTGGGCTGTGGCAGCATGCAGCCGTAAGCAGCAGCTCTTGCTGTGCCTGTCCCACTCCTTGGGGGCCATCGCTGGGTGGTGCCGGGGGCTGCTCTGCCAGCACTCCCTGCTGTAGCTGTTTTAAGGACATGCATGCCAAGTATTGCTGAAGATACATGCTGCCTCCAAAGCTCCTCTGGCAATAGCCCAAAGCTGCCGTGCTTTCAAGAAACACCTATTTGCCTTCAGACACCCTCTCCTTAATGCCTTCCCTTGTGGAAGGACAGCAGAGACGTAAGTGCAGGGGTTTCCAGTCCTTTCCTCACAGTAAGATCCGGAAAATCCCTTCCTTCTTCTAAAACGGGGATTGAAGCTCAGTCAGGACTGCAGCATGGTGTTGTCTTGCCCCTCAAGAGAAAGGGTAAAGCAGCAAGAATATTGCTATTTCCTCACCTCTCATCTGGCAGGAAGGCTGAGGTTAGAGATACAGTGTGCTTTCTCCTTCTACAGCTGGGTCTGATGGTGCAGGAGGTTTCTGAAGCTGGTTAGAAAAGGGGCTGCTTGGTGGGATGGACCATGCACATGCTAGGATCTTATGGGGATTCCTTGCTGCAGGTGGGTGGTGTGCACCTTTGCTGGATGGGCTGTGCTTTAGTTATACAAAATCTCTAAGGAAGTTTATTTTGTGCACACACCTCCAAGTGCTCAGGAATGCCAAGACCTGGTGTCACTACTGTGATGCACAGTGGGCAGGGGACATCAGCTGTAGAGCCTTCACCACCTCTCTTGCATGCCTCTTCACTGCTCACAGCCAGCTCATTTTTGAACAGACTTTTTGTATACTTTAGGAGTGGTTTCTTGCTCCTATCTACCTGTTACTCTAAAAGGAAGAAGGATGGCACTTTTGTTGTGCTGTAGCTGGTCTGCTGGAGAATAGGGGCTTTCAGTCTGAGTCATTGCAGCTGTGATTTTACAGGAACTTGGGCATCTGGGCATAACAGACTTGATTAACTGGAAGTAGTGGCCTTCGTTATAAATACAGGGCATCCTTTTTAAGCCTTGTTCTGCTGCTGTGGAGCTTTACCTCTCCTCTCTCTCTCGCCTTCACACACATAAGTTTTTCCATTTGTATTTCGTTTGTACCAATCCCAGTTTCTGACTGAAGATCCGCAGCAGGCAGTACCCGGCGAGCGGGACGGCACCGAGCAGGCTCTGTCTGTGCTCAGAGCAGAAGGGCGGTCCCTGTCCCAGCCCCGCTTGCAATCTCAGTGTGCCGACAAAGCACAGGGGAACACTGGAAGCAGGTGGTGGCTTTGAGGGATGTTACCTTGAGGAAGAAGTGCGACAAGATTGATCAGAGTGTGGACAGCGGTTTCAGCGTGTCCCGGAGTCTCCCTCTACTCTGCTTTATGAACCCAGCAAAAAAAACAAAACCCAAAGCAGGAGAGATTGGAGTTACTGCCTTTGCCCAAAGCCCTGTAGGCGCTCGTGGCTGGAAGCAGATGTGTCCAAGCGTGCAGACCTTGTATGTCCCTGCTGGTGTGGCTGGGCAGAGACGTCCCCGCATCCCTCCAGGGCTGGTGTGGCCAGCACAGGCTGCTTGGCTGCAGAGATGCCTGGGCACAGCTGTCCCTGCCCTCAGCTGGCTCTTTCTCCATGGAGAGCAGAGGTCAGGCAGAGAAATGTCTTCTTGCTGCTGTTGCTTCCTCTCTCCTTTTGCGTGTGCCTCCTTTGTGCATTCTTTGTAAAGAAACAATAATGAAAATAAGGAAGAAAACCTAGGTTTTCCCACCATGTGCAGAGGCAGCAATGCTGGCACCTTAATGCGTTTTGCCTCAGGTAACTTTTTCTCCGTTTGTGTGTAAAGGGATAATTTTTACCAGTGTAAGTACCAGTTAGAAGATGGCAAAGCAGGAAAAAGGGGAGGTCTCTTATAAGACCTTCCTATAACTTCAAGGAAGAGGAATGATATGAATGAATGAGAAGGATTTATCTAATATTGTACCACAGCTGTGCTGCAGCTTTTCTCTTGTTGTCTTTCTTGGTCTACGTCTGCCACTGTAGCAGAGAGGTTGTGCTGGGCATGGTATGATTCAAAATCCTCACCTCACCATCTGTTTGATATCGGAATCAGGAACAAAGACTCTGTTAGCTTCTCATGTATGTTTGGACCTAACTCCCATGCCTCCTCCCAGCTTATTTCCTCACCATCTTTCCCACACCATGTAGCTTCAGGGCTAGTTTCTGGCTAGACCCGAAGCAGTGTTTTTTCATCCCCTTCCATGCTCGTCCCTCTTTTGCAGCTTGCTCAAAGGGCTGGCCGTGCCTGCAGGACACCTTCACGTGGCACTGGCCAGCTCCTTGTAGATCAGACATTGATGCAAAGCTGATCCTGACAGTTTCTGCGAGAAGCATCTCTTTCTACATGTCGTCCAACAGCCATCAGCTACCTGCTGGAGGTCCTGGGCTTGCCGTCCCCTCACTGCTACTGAGGCTATGGGGGGAGAGAAGCATTCCCATTACCCCCCAGCCCAAAACCTGCATCTGTCCCACGAGGATGGTGGCATGTGGATGCTGGAGTTGAACTCTTTGGGTGAACATTGAAGAGGATGAGAGCCCTGGCTGGCCCTCCAGCTGGGTAGACAGACCTTGAGGGCATTCCTGCATTTTAGTGTGCATTTTCCTGGTCACTGCGTGTTGTTCCCATCCTGATACAACACCCCATAGAGAGGGATTTCTGCCTGTGGTTTTTGTGCCTGTGCTAGAAATGAGAAGTGGTGGGGTGAGAGCTGGGAGGAAGGGAGGAGGGCACGAGGGCTGTACTGACACGTCCCACTACCGCTCGCACACAGCAGAAAATCCTTTTCACCTGCCAGGAGCTGTCATTAGACAAGGCGACACTGGATTTTTTTTGACCCTGAAAATGAACTTTAGGAGGATTTTCCTAGTCGAGTGCTTGCTGCTTTTGTTTCTCAGTGTAAAATGTGAGTTTTCCTTACTTTTTTTTTTTTTTTCCTCTGTGGGGCTTGCATTGTTAAAATTGTATTTCAAACCATTTACAACTTGGTGGGGTGTTACTGATAAGAAGCTACATCCACTTTCCCAATGACTGAAGACCTTTGGGTTATTGCTATTATTATTAGATTTAATTTTCAGCTAGGGGGAGGGCAGGACCTGAGTTTCCTATTCCAGTTATAATAATAAGCTGTAAACAGTTTTGGTTTTAAGTTAATGAGCCTTAATTTGACACATGTATAATAAGAAATCTCAGCATGTAGTTTTCTCTCTGCCCTCGAGGTAGCTTGTACTACACTAGAGATCCAGTTCATGGTGCATTATCACTATCATGTAATTTTCTTTTCTTATAAAAGATGAGCAAATCTTTTGAAAGTGCAAATTATATTCTTCCATAAATATTAACAGAACAAGTGGTGTATCTCGGTGTCTTCAGTGGAGTTGAAGAAGTCTAAGATGCGAAAACAGCAAGCAAATACATATGTCTTTTATATTTTGTGTATTACAGCTCTTATTATTTTTTAAAATATTAATCTAAAAACTTAATTAAGGTGTTAACTCATAGAGTGGAGAAAGGTTATAAGAGATAGAGACAATAGAATCATGCATAGATATTTTTTTCCCTCTGTTCATTCCACCACAGATTTTACGTATGGCGGTTTAATGCTTTTCTTTTCCTCCAGACCAAAATTAATAAGTAAATGTGGAATTTATTTTTTTTATGTGATATATAAAGCATCTTCCCCAGCAGAAGGGAAGATTATTCCCTTGATTGTTCCAAAGGGAAAACTTGTTTCAAAGATTTCATTACTTCTTTAAAGTTACTATGGGAGCTTTTCCTTTTCACTCTTTCTTGTGACTGCAAGTGAGCTCTACATTGCTGGTTCAGCTCTTTCTGCCCCTTGGCGTGCATTTCAGTTTGTATTAGCAGAAATGCTATTTCATTAGCTAAACAAATTTTTAGTATCATATAAGTGGGATACTCAGCTTTCCACTAGCGAGACTCTGGAAATCAGATAAACATCCAGAAATGTGTCTAGGTGGTCTGTCCATAGAAATGCCTCTGAATTATACTGGGAAAACTTATTTTTTTTTTTCTTACAGAGAAAAAAAAATAGATGTATCTGTTATGCAGAGAAATCCCATTACTAGCTCTAAATACCTGTGCATGACTGAGCAGAAACAAGTACCAGAATTCAAATATTTGGGTGTAATCTGCAGTGTAATCTGTGTGTGGGATAGCTGCTTCCAAGACTGTTTGGTTGATAGCTTGATTTGAGAATATTTCATTAGATGTGTCAAATACTTTGTAAGAAATGCAATAGTGAAATAACAGCCTCTCAGACTGGGGGTGACTTGCCAGAAGCAATCCAGTATTAGTTTTCTTGTTGCAGAGGTATGCTATTTTAGTTCTTTGATTATCTCTAGTATTGTTAGTTTCATGAACTAGCAACTGGATTTTGGTTTCTCCTCGGTGATATAGTTTGTCATTGTCCTAGATACCAGGAATGAAGGACTGCAATAAAGATATGCATAAACATAGTTTTTCTTTCTGGGGGGAAAGAGTGCTTAAAATATATAATATTAGAGCAGAATCAGCTCTATCTGGTGATGTGAAGAGAAATCCCCTCCCGCTGATTGGCTTTATCCTGTAAATTGAAGAGGAATGAACATAAGAAAATGGCAAATGAAATAAGCTGAGGGTCTGAGTGTGCATTCGGTTATCAGTGAGCTCTCCCACCTGACACTTGTCAGCACTTTTCTACCTCCTCCTGCAAATTTTCCACCTGCCATGGGGGTGGAGACAGTACCTTACTTGAAGACAGGTTTTGTGGTGTTTTTGGCAGTGTTAGGTTGATGGTTGGACACGGTGATCTTAAAGGTCCCTTTCTTACCTAGATGCTTCTATGATTGATTCTAAGTGACCCCCCAACAAACTTTGCACTCCGAAGTCCTGGTTCACTAGAGATGGGCCTTGCAAAGGCTGTGAAGTTGACTAGGGGGGAGAAGACATGCCACCCAGGCACAGCCCAATGAGTACATCCTTCTCCATTGGCAGTAACAGAAGTGATGCTTAGCAGCCTTGGCTTTCCTGGGTATCAGCTTCAGCAGCCACACACTATGTGCTGCCCAGTCCTTGTAGCACCTTTAGGAAGCACCTACTCTTACCTGTTCTGGAGAGGGGACCTGCAAAGAGAAAAGATGTTTTTGGCCTTTGCTTATGTCTTGATATCTCCAGTGCCTGATCAGCCCACAGGATGTGGTTAGTTGTGTGTTTCTCTCTGCCTTACTTGCCCAATCATAATCCTGTGCTAGAAAAAAATCAAGTGGATATATTCCACTGGGGAAGGGTGCCAGGGATGGGTGAGGATGGGGCACTGCAAGCTGGCAGCACTGGGTCTACCTCCAGTCCAGTGCATTACACTCACTCGCTGCTTGATACGGGCCACTATTATTATTATTATTATTGGCATCACTTTTATTGTTGAACTGACACCACTGTCCAGGGCCACTGCTAGGTTGTCTTCTCGCTGTCTGCAATAATGTTTGCAGTGGTGGGTGCTCTGCATACCAGCCTGTTCCACATGCAAAACACACCGAAGTGACCTTAGTTTCTGGAAGGGTTAAGTTCGTGGGCAGCCATGAATCCTGCATCCAAAATCACTCAAAATAAGTCAGCCAGAATGCAAAGCCAGATTTTGAAAGCCAGAGTCTTGTCTTCCTCATTTCTCAAAATGAAATTGGGTGTTGATATTTATCTAATGAACAATCAAGAGGTGTTTTGGAGCAGGGGAAGAAGACAGCATCAGTAACTCAGAGAGGCCTAGGCAACTCAGAGATGGGTAGCAAGTGACAACCTTTCGGGTGACTGCTGTGGCTGCTGAGCGCGGCAGTGGGGGATGCTGGAGACATTCTGACATTGTGCTTCCCTTTACAGGCTCTGTCGCCAACCGGATTTACACGGCTGTGAATGAGACAGTTCTTCTCAGCATCACTGCTGGTGGGAGTGTATATGATGTAGCATGGGCAAGAAACAGAATGAAGTTGCTTCAGAAAAAAGGCAATAACATTAAGTACTATATGAAGAAGGAGCAGTGCAGGTGTAAAATATTCCCAAATGGGACTCTGCAAATACAGCAGGTGGTAAGAGAGGACAGTGGAAACTACATCGTGACTGTTTATCATCAGGATGGAAAATTGGAGGCAGAAGAATATACAATGTTCATCGTTCAGGGTGAGTTTTTGCTCTTCCTGTACCATTTTGTCATAGTTTAATGCCAGCAGGGAGCTAGGACCATGCAGCCGCTCACACACTTACCCCCTAGTGAGATGGAGGAGAGAATAAGAAGAGTAAAAGTGAGGAAAAACTCATGGGATGAGATAATGATGACAGTTTAATAGAGTTCATTCACTGCTTCCCATTGGCAGGCAGGTGTTCAGCCATCTCCAGGCTACATCACACATAAAGGTTACTTGGGAAGACAAACACCATAACATCCCCCTCTTCCTCCTCCTTCCCCCAGATTTATATACGGAGCATGACATCATATGGCATGGAATATCCCTTTGGTCAGCGGGGTGAGCTGTCCCAGCTGTGTGGCTGTGTTTCCTCCCGACTTTTTCTGCACTCCGATCCCACCTTCTGGTGGGGCGGTGTGAGGAGCAGAAGAGGCCTTGACTGCCTAGGAACAACCAAACACACTAGTGCACTATCAACTATTCCCATCCCGAATCCAAAACAGAGTATGATACCAGTAAAAAAAGCTAACTGTACCCCAACTGGAACCATGACACATTCCCAGCTTAGCTGAATAAGACTTGGTATTCCTGCTCTCTCCTACAGTCTTTCCTACTCATTGCACCCCTGTTTGTTTTGGGAGGGCGTTGATGAGACTTTCTCTCCTGCAGTCTGCCACTCTTCCTCCTTCTCTCACTCCTGTTGATGCCCTCTGGTCCCCTGCTTCTTTCTAGCTCCTCTCTCTGCCAGCCGCCAGGTTTCTGTGTGTGCCCAAGTGAGCAGCTGTGAGCACATCAGTGTTGGCAGCAGGATGAGTGCGGGTGGCCCTCTCGGTTCCTGGACTGGGGCAGCACCATTGCGAGCGGGTCTGTGCTCCTGGCAGCACCCCACTTCCAGAAACCTGATGCAGCAACATATGTGAGGTATGCCTGTGGGTGATGCACTGTCTGGCACTTCTGATGCTATTTTATGGGCAGAGAGTTATGACTTCTGGTCTCTAGCTACTGCCCCAACCAGGTGAGCACCCTGCATGGCATCTGCCAACCTCTGGAAGAGAGCTCAGGAGCCCAGGTGGCACTAAATGCCCGTATTTAGGCAATGTGATCCCACTCCATTTTTTTGCTCTAACATGAAAAATAGCCAGGAGTCACCTTCCCTGAGATACACCACAACAGGAGTTGAATTTGCAGGGGAAGAAGAACCCTGCACCCTATCCTTGTGTAGCGTAACACAACAAATATGAAGATTGTGTTGTGCAAAGCACACTTAAGCAGATACCTGGGGATTTCAGCTGCATGGGTTTGAAGCACGAAGGCAGCCTCCACTCCTGTGCTGTATCTTATCCTGAGAGATCAGAGTGGTAGCAGCCCAAAGCTTTTGGGATGAGTAGGGAAGATGGGGATGGCTATTCTGCTTCTTTATGGCTGCTGCTGCTTCTCCAAGCCTCCAAGCTATAGGGCAACATGGGTTTTTTTCCCAATAGAGGATGATTTTGCTCTGTCCTTCAGCCAGCACGCACATCTCTGCCAACCTCTTGAGTCTGTAGGCACCAGCTGGCAGTGCAGAAATGATGCCTTGATGAGACAGCAATGACAGCTGGAATGGTTTTAGCAGGGTTTCTCCGCAATGCGAGGCCCTGTGGCTAACGGACTGCCGAGCCAGTGAGGGCATCTCGCTGCTTCGGGAATTATTGCAAACTGTCTACAGATGCAGGAAGTCATCAGGGCCTGATGCTGTTTACTCATGCTTTAAGCCTCTGAGCTGTCATTGGGCTGTCCTGGGTTCAGTTTCAGGTTAAGGTTCCAACCAAGCTGTGTGCTGCATCATTTCATCTCCTGCATAGCAGAGAGGTTGCCTTACCTTTGACAGGTGGTTTTGCAAGTAAAGTCCTTTAGTAACTGTTGGGTGCTAGAGTCATTTGTCAGCCAGATTGTACTGTTACTAGGGTTGGAAAACCAAACAGTTTTTCCAAAAAAAAAAAGTTTAAATGATATCATCACACCACTCCATCACTGGGACCTGGACTCTAGTCTAGTTTCACGCGAAGATGTTCTCCTGAATGATAGGTTAGAGCTTGCAGAGAAGGAGTGGGCTTAACATGGGGGCTTAACATCTGGGCGGCTGCAGATGTCACAGCATGAACCTAGACTGCATTTGCTACAAGCAAATTTGCTTATTGGCATTAAAGTTTATGATCTCTGTCACTTACACTGCCTGTAACTAGAGGTGGTCCTGGCATGTTTTTGTTTACCTGGTCTAAAAGGTAGAAATTAATTTTTTTCCATCTGATGTCCCTGCCAGTTGCCCCTAGCTGAGGAAAGCCCTACAGGCTTTTCTGGCTCTTTCAGTGCCACCAGTGACAGAGAATCTGGAACCAAAATGTAACTGCTGTTTGCAGGACATAAAAAGAAACAGAAATCAGTTCTCTCTGTCATAACCTCATTGAGAGCCAAGAGGTGCCCGTTTTGTGTTTTCTATTCTGTTTTGATGCTGTGGCTGTCGTGCTAGCTGAGTGCCGTTGCTGGTACCTAAAGCATCACGTAAAGCATCCTAAGTAGCTGTTTGTCCCGCTGTAGAGGAAATCTCTCCTGATGGGCATGGGTAGGTCAGAGCTGACTTCATTTGCACCAAAACACTGGGGCCAGAGTTGGAGGGGGCTGAGTCTCTGAGTCCCTCCCATCCGCCACCTCCCCCAAAACCACACTTCCTCCCCTCGCCTGCCTGCCGGGCTGTGGCTGAGCCTGAAGTAGTCTGGCCGTGGGAGTCAGCTCTGCTTTCCTAGGCTAAATATACTCCATTTTCTTTATTATTGCCATGTCACTTCTGTAGTAGAGGTCTAATTTGCTCTTCATTCTTCTCTTGTCTCATTAACTGGTTTTACTCCCTTACTGCTTATTGGGGATTAATTCTCTGTTCTGCTTAATAATGAAGGTTTTCAAAAGAAGAAACCAGATCAGACGTGCCTGTCCCTTCTCTTCTTTTTCAGAGCCTGTCCCTCAGCCAATCCTCAGTTCTGAATGCAGGAATAAAACTATATCTGTCAAGTGTGAAGTGAAGCAGAAGGCTAAAGATGATATATTTACAATAGAACTGCATCAAGATAAAATTAAAAAAATTCAAGAGAATGCAACAAAGGTGGAAATGCACGTGCGGAATGCTGGAATGGTCAGATGCGTCGTTAAGAACCACATCAGTGAAAAAATGGCTGAAAAAGTAGTTAAGTGCTCAGGTAAAAAAACTATTTTTGCCAGATCTGCTAGGGTGGACCCACAATGCCTGACACAGTGGCATGTATCTGTAGGTCTGGCCCAGGTGCCAGGAGCACTGTTCCTGGTACCCAGTGTTGCACTGCTGCAGTTATTGGGAGCCAATGCTGCTGTGGTAGCCGGGATGTGAGTCACGCTTTCTGCTTGGCATTCCCCAGCCCTGCATCTCCACCCTCCCCAACCTGCTGCTGCGTGCCCCACTGCTACCCTTGTGGCATCTCTGCTCTAACAGCAGGGAGGAAAAGCGGGAGGCAGTGGGGTGTGAGGTGGGCCGTGCTCCTCCTTTCTTCCTGCAACCAGAGGCGGTTTTTGCTCAGTGGGTCCTAAGGGCCTCTGGAAGAGGAGTAGAGGTTTTTCTGGAGTCAAGAGCCTTGTGGGTGGCAGGGAGATGCCTAGGGTGCAATGAGATGCTGCTTCCCCCGGGGGTGAATTCTTCTGGAGAAAACTGCAGGCTGCCCACAAGATCAGCCTGGCTGAGGGGTTAATTAATGAGACAGATATTCTTGCTCATTTTCTCCCTTCCCTCCACCACTGCTGACTCTTCTTCCAAAAATTGCCAAAGGTATCCTGGCAGACTTTTTGGTGTCAGCACCCTGATAGACTCAAGTGGTGTCAACTATCATTAGTGGCAGACCAATGAAGTAAAGGAGAAAGTAAGGAGGTTGACCTGAAAGTGTTTTAATCAAACACAGCAGTCTACAAAAGGAAGAAAGCACTTTCTCCCTTATTTTTATCCTCCTTTATTCTTCTAAAACTAATGGAACTTCCCAAAGGTTGACTTTGGTAGACCAGCCAAAAGCCAGAGTTGACTTCAGTAAGACAGTATAAAACTACTCGAGATACCATGACATAAATTAACAGCTTATTTTCTTGAAAATATGACTTGGGATATTACCCTATGTATATGAAGCCATGGTATGAATTTCAGGGGATTTGCTCTTGATTTAAATATGTAAATCCTTATGGTGGGGAGATCAGTTGCACATTATTTTTCTTCCCTCCATGATCATGCCTATGAAGGTGGTGGGTGCCTGCTACCTGTGGCTGTGGATAACTGCTCTTACAAGGGGAAATATAAGCTGCTTGTACTCTCTAGCTTAGTCTAGAAATCAGGAGGGAGGTTATTGAGAATTTAGCTGAGCTTTGGGGTTGCATGGCTCAGATAAGCATGGCTCAAGTATACCATGGATTTTCTTACTCACTTGAAGCGTCATCTTTCTAAATTGCAGATGCAGCAGGAGAACTGAAAGAATTGCATTTTAAATAGGTAGAGTTATGCTGTAAATTATTAGATAGGCAAAAGAAGTCATTACTCCTCCCCTGTAAAAGTTTTGAAAGTAAAGGCAAAAACAAGGGACAGATCATATTGGTATGACGCTGGATGTGGTGTTCAGTTCAAAGTTCAGTTTTCTAGTGTGGTACTGGGGAAAAGTATTTAAATTTTCTGGGCTTAGGTTCATCCCACCTAACTGTGAATACTTCACTTAAAGCACTTTCTTGTTCTAGATTCCCACTAGAGCTAGTGGAGAGTGTGGGGCTCACAAGAGCTGGCTCAGCACTTCCAATTTCCAGGTATTTCTGCCACAGAAAATTTAGGGAAAATCCAAGTCTGAAGGTGAGCCCATGGTGTGAGAAGGAAGGGAGCAAGCCTTAAGGTATAGAGCGATCTAAGGTCTGAGAGGCTGACTGAAGTCCAAGTCGCTGAGGGATGGGGTAGCCTCTGCTCTCCTATGCAGCCCTTTCCTCCTGAAAGATCCCCCTGATGCCTAAAATAGCCAAAAAAGGGTTGTTTTCTCCTGCATGAGCTGCCTGACCTGATGGGCTGCACAGTCCTGTTGGTGCTAGCATTGGGAAGGGGCTGCTGTGCTGGGGAGTGGGATGTGGCATGGACTTTGGAGCCAGGTATGAAAACATGCTGCTGGATTAGGTTCATTTAAGGCAGGGCAAACTAGTCCAAACACGTTGTCTTAATGAGGAAACACTGGCTGAAGCTGGCCATCCCAGGGCTCAAGCCAGGCAAGCAAGGGCCTTCCTACATTGCTGGGATAGGCAGACGTTAGCCGTCAGCTAGATACTTTACTTTCACTTCTTCTCACCCTTTAGAAATGCTCTTCTTTCACAGGGTGAGTTGGGTGAGAGTTTATTTTTTCTCAGATCATTAACAGAGGAATAAAAGGTTTGCCACACTGATCTTTAAGGTACAAATGTAGCATTTCTGAGACACCCAAAAACCCACTAAAACCATGTAGCAGTACCCTTCCTACTCAAACTAAAAACTCCTCAAACTTTTCTATGTGGTGGCAGGACTCTGTCAGCTCCATAGCAGATTAAAAATCTCTCAGCTTGCAGCCCAACCTTCTTCCAACCCTGCTGACTTCCATGAACATCTGGTCCTGCATTTGAGGCCTATCACCTTGAATTTTGACCTTTAGCAGGCAAGGCATGCTTCCAGTGGGCTTCAGCTCAGCTAACTTTTCACAGAAGTGTGACTAAGTGTGAATCTACCTGGGTTCATCTTACTTTCATCTGGAAGAAATAGGCATGGAAAGGGCAAAATATACCTCAGTATAACACTGGCAGCTAAAAAGGGTGAAAAGAACCATATCACTCGTCTTTTATTTCCACTGTGACAGCCCAGGTTGATGGTGGCCTTTAGACTGTAGACATCTCAGCTTTGATGTCATCACTCTTTGCCCACCATGTGCATGACCAGTGAATGTTAAGGGTGGTACCAGTGGTGTTGTCCCCTTTGGAGCTTTGTTTCCCAAGAAGCCAAGGAAGGTGCACTTCTGCTGGGTTTAGCTCCATGGATGTGGCTGTGCTTGAGCATGAACACTGAATGCCAGGAAGACAGTCCAAGAAGGAGGTGGCAATGGAAGGCCAGCATCCAACAGACCTTATCTGGCAAAAATAAGGAACAGCCATAGAAGTTTTTGCTTACCAGACAATGGAACTCTCATTTTGAGACTGTGGACTATTTGGTTATATTCTTTTCCTTTTCACTATTTTTGCATACAACCAAAAATTGAAGAGGAAGTACCAAAATACTATGAAGCAAGTTAGTTTCAGTGTTTCCAGCTCAGTAGGAAGTACTGTAAAAGTTTATTTTTGTTAGATGCAGAGCACTGCCTGGATGGTCCTAGTCCTTAAAAGGGTCCATTGCTAGCAGGAATAGAGCATTTATGGTAATTTAAAAAGACGAGCTGTCACACATGAATGCTCTGGTTTCAATTTTCTGCAGAACTTCAATCCATCAGGCAGAAATCAAAATTGCTGGGGGAGGGGAACCTCAATCCATCCCACTCCTATCACCAGTATGGTGCCAAATACCAGTAATAGATGCCCAGAACCTGAAGAATGGTCGCAGGTCAACCAAAGAGCACCTGGAGTGCAGCACAAAGGAATTCTAGCCACTCCAGCCAGTAGGTCAGCTTCATTGGGGACCCAACTTAAATGCCTCTATGCAAACGCATGTAGGATGCGCAATAAACAGGAGGAGATAGAGATGTGCGCACACCTGCAGGGCTATGATCCTATTGGTATCACAGAGATGTGGTGGGATGGCTCCTGCGACAGGGTGTTGGAATGGAAGAATACAGGCTCTTCAGGAAGGACAAGCAGGGGAGATGAGGAGGGGGTGCATGGATCTCCACCTAGGGGTAGATGAGAAGCCGACCAAGAGCTTATGGGTCAAGATTAAAGGAAGGATGTGGACAGGTGATGTTACAGTGGGGGTCTGCTACACACCACCCAGCCAGGAAGACCAAGTGGAGAAGGACCTCTCTAGACATACAGCAGCAACCTCATGTTCACAAGCCCTGGTCCTCATGGAGGACTTCAACCACCCCGATACCTGTGGGAGGGACCACACAGCAGGGCATGAGCAATCCAGGACTTCCTGGGATGCGTCGATGATAACTTCCTTCTCCAAGTAATAAAGAGTCACCAAGGAGAGGTGCCATGCTGGACCTTGTTCTCACAAACAAGGAGGGGCTGGTAGGAAATGTGAAGCTCAAGTACAGCCTTGGCTTCAGTGACCATGAGATGGTGGAGTTCAAGATCCTTAGTGGGGACCGGAGGGCACATAGGAAGCTCACTAGCCTGAACTTCATGAGAGCAGACTTGGACCTCTTCAGGGATCTGCTTGATAGAGTACTTTGGGATAAAGCCCTGAAGGGAAGAGGGGCCCAAGAAAGCTGGCTAATATCCAAGGATCACGTCCTCCAAGCTTAGGAGCAACGCATCCCAATAAAAAGGGAGTCAGGCAAAAACACCAGGAGGCCTGCATGGATGTACAAGGAGCTCCTGGACAAACCCAAACAGAAAAAGGAAGCCTACTGAGGGTGGAAGCAAGGACATCTAGCCTGGGAGAAATTATCGGAGAAGCCAGAGATCAGATTAGGAAATCGAAAGCCCAGATAGATTTAAGCTGGACAGGGACATCAAGAGCAACAAGAAGAGCTTCTATAGGCATATCGGTGACAGAAGGAAGACTAGGGAAAATGTAGGCCTTCTCAAGAAGGAAATGGGAGACCTGGTTACCTGAGATATGGACAAGGCTGAGGTACTCAATTAATTTTTTGCCTTGGTCTTCACCAGCAAGTGCTCTAGCCATACCACTCAAGTCACAGAAGGCAAGGGCAGGGCCTGGGAGAATGAGGAACTGCCCACTGTAGGAGAAGAGCAGCTTCAAGACCATCTAAGGCATCTGAAGGTGCACAAGTCCTTGAGACCCGATGAGACAGACCTGTGAGTCCTGAGGAAACTGGTGGATGAAGTTGCTAAGCCACTATCCATCATAATTGAGAAGTGGTGGCAGTCCAGTGAAGTTCCTGCTGACTGGAAAAAGGGAAACATAACCCTCATTTTTAAAAAGGGAAAAAAGGAAGACCTGGGGAGCTACAGACCAGTCAGTGTCACCTCTGTGCCTGGCAAGATCATGGATCAGATCCTCCTGGAAACTATGATATAAGGCACGTGGAAAATAAGGAGGTGACTGGTGACGTCCAACATGGCTTCACTAAGGGCCAAACTTGCTTGACACATTTGATGGCATTGTATGATGGTGCTACAGTGTTGGTGGATAAGGAAAGAGCAATTGATGTCATCTACCTGGACTTGTGCAAAACATTTGACACTATCCCAGACGACATCCTTGTCTCTAAATTGGAGAGACATGGATTTGAAGGATGGACCTCTGGATGAATAAGGAATTGGCTGGATGGCCGCACTCAAAGAGTTGCAGTCAATGGCTTGATGTCCAAGTGGTGGTCTGTTCTGGGGCCTCCAACATAAGAAGGATGTGGACATATTGGTGTGAGTCCAGAGGAAGACCACGAAAATGATCAGAGGGCTGGAGCTCCTCTTCTATGAAGACAGGCTGAGAGAGTTGGGGTTGTTCAGTCTGGAGAAGTGAAGGCTCCAAGGAGACCTTATAGCGGCCTTCCAGTACCTAAAGGGGGCCTACAGGAGAGATGGGGAGGGACTCTTTATCAGGGAGTGTAGCGATAGGATGAAGGGGAATGGTTTTATACTGAAAAAGGGTAGATTTCAATGAGATATTAGGAAGAAATTCTTTACTGTCAAGATGGTGAGACACTGAAACAGGTTGCCTGCAGAGGCTGTGGATGCCCCATCCCTGGAGGTGTTGAAGGCGAGATTGGATGGAGGTTTGAGCAACCTGGTCTAGTGGGAGGTGTCCCTGCTCATGGCAGTGGGGGTGGAACTAGATGATCTTTAAGGTCCCTTCCACCCAAACCATTCTGTGACTCTATGATTCCATGAAAATTCTCCACAACGAGGACCAGCAACTTTCTGCTGCGTACAGAGAAAAGGCAGACTGGACTGTCTCACTGGGGCTGCCTTTACAGTCAATTGAAGAAAATACAGAATTTTTGGTAGACATTGAGCAAGTTATTTCTTTCCTGCTAACATCCTCTTTCATTCCCTTAACTAGGCCAGCTGGACCTTTATCTCATCTTAAGCATTGCAGGAGGTGCAATCTTCTTTGTCATCTTCGTGGTTTTGCTTATTTATTGTATCAGGAAGAAGAAAGCAGAAAGGCTTGCAGATGATGGTAAGTATTTAAGGGGCATTATGTTGCAATCCAGCCACCTAAAATCTTAGAGCTTCCTGCTGAGAGCAGTCCTCCGGGCAGGAGCATGCTCTCTGCATTGGCATGAGTAATACCCTGGTTTTGGCATATGCTGAGTCTCAGGAGATCAGCTGGCATTGCCGATCTCAGTTTCTGTTATATGCCTTGAACAAAAGACTTCTTGTTCTCAAGCCCTTTTTGTTTATTCATGAAGAAGAATTGCTCCTCTAGAGCTCGGCCAAGGCCACTAGTCGTGAGCATCTGTGAGGCTAAAATACACCATCAGATATCTCGTCAGCAGATTTTTTTTCCATTAAATTTATATGGCATAAAATCAGGATCTTTAAAATCATTAGGCACATTTTAAAAAATTGTAGACAGTGAGAAGGGGCTAGAAGGGCTCAGCTTTTTTTTAAGTTTCCTCAGGCATCTCACAAAACTTGTCCTCTCTACAAAACAATGCCCTTCAAGGCCTATCAACACTAGAGGTCCAACCTGGGGCACTTTAAAGATCTGAGGTTTTCAGACCAGGCAGAGATTTCATCTGTTGTCCAAAATTCATGCCTCTGTAGGACCACAGGAAATACTCTGCCAGAGTCTTCTCTGAGAGCGGGCTCTCAGTTTTGACAGAGAGGTCGCCTTGAATTACATCCTGGACATTGCTGCTAGTTTGGGTGGATAGAGGATATGGAGCTGCCGCTCCAGGAAGAGTTGTCTGGTCCACCTGGAAGGAGAGGCTAAAGCCTGGCAGGGCTTGTTTAAAGGCTTGTTTCCGAGTCCTGCCCCCACACACTGCGTCAGGCTTCCCGTGTGGTCTCAAAAAACATTGAGTCTCTGTGTGAGTCAGTTCTCAAGCTACAAAACAGGAGTAAAAGCTCCCTTGTACACAACAGTCTTTGTCAAAATAAAGAGGACCATGCCTGAAGGTAACCTCAGCTGATACCTCAGGCTAACAACAAGGGTGAGTATGACCCCTCCCATAGCCAAGGGGAGGGCAACATCACCGCACCTGAGTGTGGGTAACTCACCACGGCCCTCCTGCTTCCCCTGAAGTTATGACTGTCAAGCTTTCCTCATTCGCTGGGAGAGCTCACCACGGTGTAACCACAGGATGTCATCTTAGAAGGCTTGCCATAGCTCGTGAGCACAACGCTAGTGTGAGCATAGCCGTCTGAGTGTTATTTTACATCATGGTTGTTCCTGCTTGAGTGGGGTACGTTACTCCCTCAACTGTACAGTGATAGTGTATCTCAATTCTTGAGTCTGGGTTAAACAAGAATTAAGAAAAAGAGAAATCTGGGAAAATGAGATCTAATATAAGAGAGTGCCTAGCCTCTTGGAAACAGTTTGGTGGGGGCTCTGTTTGGGTGTCCCAAGAGGTAAATCCCTCAATCCCTAAACTAAGCTGACTGACATTTTAAAAATGATGAGTCAATGATCAAAAGTCAGCTGGCATGAACTTACTTCTTCTACATGTGGGGAAATTAATGCTGCCGAAATGTACCTCTGGCTTCCAGATGCCTTGAGATCCCAGCATGGATAGTGGCAGGGCAGAAAGCTCTGATGTTGCTTCCTGGGCTTACATCTCGCTTTCCCCTCAGTGGCCAAAAGAGTGGCTCAGGCTTGGGGTGTCCATCAGCGACTGCTGGGGCCTTCCCAGCAAAGTCAGTTCCCCCAGCACAGAGAGGGCAGAGCCACCCCAAACACCCGCAGGTACCTTGACCTCAGCCAGGCAGCCAAAAAGCTTTTGGGTTTGCCTGGGGTGCACACGCAGAGGTGATTTTGGTTGTTCACTGGAGTAGCAGGAACACCCGAGAGTGACAGTAGCCTTCCAGGTGAGAGCAATATTTGGCTTTTTCTTGCTTGGGCCAAGTGCTTTTCCCTGGCTGTTCCACTTCTGCTTCGTATGTGCCTGATTGTGGGGTCCTTCTGTCGTTGCAGAAGAGGAGCGAATGATACGGGCTCGCCAGCTGGACAGTGAAATGGTGGTGCGGGAGCTCCCTCAGACGCCGTGCAATCCCACCCCGAAGCAGCTGCGAGTGCAGCAGAGGCCGCTGCCGCAGCCCCAGGTCCAGCAGCAAGCACTACCCCCACGGCCCAGGCCCCGCACTCAGCAGCGGACTCCAAACCACCCCAGAGAAAGACCTTGAACACCTGCCCTGGGAGAGACGGTGGTCTCTCTGCTCCACCTCTCACTGGGGAAAAGAAAGTTTCCGATAGCCAGGAACCCCTCCTGCCCAGCCTCGCCTAATGCTTAACTATGAAACAGCAGCTTTCATTGCAGGAAATTAGAGAGAGCATCAAATGGAGATGAAGAGACACAGCAGAGGAGATTCAAGGTGATGGGCATTCATCCCTGTGGCCATTTTTCTTCGAGTGTTCTCTGTATTAGGGTATGGAGCATTGAGCCTTGAAACCTGTGTCTTTCTGCGGTTCACTTGTTTTTACCACACCTTGTCTTCGTATTTTTGGGATGGATTATATCAAGAAGAAGCTAAAGTTCTAGTGAAACAACATGGGCCTAAGGATCTTCCAGGGTTTTGTCACACATCTTTCCTTTCTCCTGCCACACATTTGGACAGCCCTCTGGCTTCAGTATCAAGTGCATGACCTCCTGGATCAAAAAATAGTTGTATGTAATTAAATGCTTGTCTGAAGTTGAAAGAATTGGTGTTACCTAATGGAGAGAAGAAAATACTGAAGGGAGATATGAGAGCCTTGAAGCATCTGTGTGGGAAAAATGCAAGTGGGAAAGGAGTAAACTTTTCACTTTCTTGAACACGTTTAGAACAAGACCCATGGGTTTAAATTAAAGCAATGGAGAGTTCAGATTTTATTTTTTTTTGCAAGCAAAGCACTGAAATAGATTTCTGGGAGAGGATCTCCAGCACTGGAGGTTTCAAAGGCCAGATGAGGCAACCATCTGTGAGACATCCTCATCCTGCAGAGGGCCAGGGGAACATTCTACATGGCCTCTCCAAGGACTGTTTCAGCTCAGTTTTCTGCAACTCCTTGCTGGCAAATAAAATGGAACTTTATTCTCAGCATAGGTCTGTTTGGCTTTCCAGACAATTCTTTTGTCATAGAAGAGGTCTGGTATCCATTGGCTCAGGAAACAAGTGTTACAAACTGCCAAGCAGTCTGATTTCTAGTGGCATTGTCTGAATTGTCGTGGATGTCTATTGTAGGGCCTCCTGCTGATGGTGAGGGACCGTGTCCCTTGATTTTGCTGGTAAGCACCTGATGGATAACCAGGCGATAACAGAGAACTGCTCAGGGATCTCCTTCCCAAAGGGAGAGGTTGGACTACAATAACTGCGTCTGCATCACTCTCCCCATGCTGGTCAAACACTGGTCACTCTTCTGGTCCTTGGAGATGTTTATAACCGCCTCTATGGGACAATTGAGGAGCTGAGAGAGGACAGGCCTTTTTAGAGCAATGCCGAAATGGGAACACGGGGCCATCTGGTATAAGAGGCAGCGGAGGTGGAGGAGGAGAGAGCTGTGAGAGCCACAGATCATGAGACATCCAGCTAGCACGTTGTTGCTTTAGGCAGAAGAATGTGTATTACCTCCTTGTTCAGGTTTGACTATCCTACACGTGCCAGGGGAGATAAGTGGTTTGGCTATCCTACACATGCCATCCTTTGTTTCTCCTCAGAAATGTGGCTATTTTTATCTTCTGCTACAAGGGCAGGGAAGTAGCTTGTCAGGACAAGGAGGTCTCCGCCTCCTCCACAGCTCAGTCACTTTGCTTGAACTCTGATGGTGGACACAGCCCCAGGAGTGTCACTCGCTCTCACCTTTGCTTTCTGCAGCTTGTTTTAGGGCTTTTGCTATTTAAAGTTGCATTTGGTAAACGTTTCATTGTTTATTTTGTAACATATGCTATATCCCTGTAGTGAATGAATAAATGTAAGAGTGAGTGGAGAGGACCTGACTTCACACCTGTGCTGGTGCTTCAGTATCTGGATCTCTGGTACAAAGGAGGCAAGAAAAATGTTTTGGTCCCTGAGCCACAGAAATTCGGACACAGGAGGTTTCACACCGACCCCTGAGAGTTACCGGCTGCCACCCGAGTGCTGGTGGGCTCAGGTTGGTGTGGGTGAGCACAGCTGCCATGCCCACCTGCCTGCTGTGGCAGCACACTCGGCCTGTCCTGCCTGGCCAGAGCTTTGTTGATGCCCCCTCCAGAGCAAGCAGCCGAGCTGGGACTCCTCTGTTGTTATGGGAGCACTGGTCCTTCCTGGTGAGAGAGGGAGGGTTACTGGGACCTGAGGAGGAGGGTGGGTACGCACACTGATTAGCACTCTCTGTGCCCTGGGGATTAACGGAGATGCTTCATCCCCACAGCTGAGGCTGGGTGAGCTTCTGTGATGCCTCTGAGAGACTCTCCCAAACTTCCTACCAGCTGCTGCCCTGGCCTTCCTCTGCCTGGGGCTGGTGCAGGTGGGGTGACACTTCCCACAGCTCCTTGTAGAGGAGCACCGGTACGTGCATGAGGTGGTGCCAGGGTGACTCTGGCCCAGCAGAGAGGTGTGCTTGCTCTTTTGGCAAGGAACTGCAGCACAAAGCTACGTCATGCCCAAGATAGGAACAGGAGGCAAGAAGCTTTTCTACTGTTGGTCACAAACTGGGTCTAAACCTGCCATCAAAAGTGGGCTCGAGACTACCCTGTGAACCATGGGAACCTTTGCTGACTCAGATTAAGACACGTGTGGGCTGAGCACACCCAAAAGCTGCCCTTGGATCCCCTTCCTGGGGAGCGGGGCCACCAGCCTGAGTACAGGGCAGGCCAGAGGCCACAGCAGTGGGCATGAGTGAAGGATGGAGGCGTGTGTTTTAATGCTGCCCTCCACTTGGCTGCTGTAACCACAGGCTGAGAGAAGCACTCTCAGCCTCCACCAACTCACCTAAGTCTCCTCTGGGTTATTAGACTCTTTTCAGATAAATGTTTCTCTTGTGTGCCAAGAGGCTCAAAGCTAAGTGAAAAGAGCTGAGCTTTGCCCTGTTGGACAGATTAACACCAAAACACAGTCCTCCATCAGGCAGACAAGAAAATACTGCGAGCACAGGAAGCACAAAAATAGTACGAGCACCCCCGGTGCAATGGGAGTCAGGGCAATACTTATTTTTGATTGACGTTTTTTTTTTTTACAGTCACCATTGCTTGTGAGAAGTCTTGTGTTTGTTCCTGATGTGCTGCAACAGATGATACTTGTGCAGTTCCGAGTTCTACTTGGTGCCAACTTGAGAAATCAGCGATTTTTCTGAACGTGTGTCATGGAGCATTCAAATCTTGGGTTTTTATGCTGTAGAGGATGTTTCAGTTCTGGAAAATGAGCTGACAGTGAGACCTGATAAATAACAGTAAGTGCTTGGTTCTTCTTTCGTAGACACATCTACCAGTGAGTCACACAAGATAAAGTGTTTTACCCCATTCTTCTTAAGGGGGTTGAGACGAGAGGGCTGATGTGCGCTGGGCCACGCTCTGTAAGGATGCTGCCTTGTCCTCTCCAGTTGGAGAGATGCAGTTTATGCTGCCCACGTGTTAGCAGGGATCAGCTTTTCTGGGTGAGGTCCTGCAGAGCCATTGCTGTTGGAATGGGAGGAACATGCAGCTTCGTGATCAACGCAGTGGTCCTGCAGTGCTGTGGTCCTGCAGCGCTCGCTGGTTCTGCAGTATGAGTAGGCACCCAAAAGAACAATGGTTGGTTGTATAGAAGATGCAAATCTTCTGTCCCGGTCTTAGTCCGCACCACATCAGCAGCGCTTGCTGCCTGGACTTGGCCTGTCTAGTAAAGTAGACAAGACCTGCTTGTATCTCAGCCGGGTATTAGCCAGTCCAAAGGGAGGCTCTCTTGCTTCTGACACAGGCATTGCTGGAGCCGGCTAGACAACCTCATTTCTAAAATAAAACTCGGAGCCTGTAAAAGGTCAAGTAGGAAACCATGGGTACTTCAAATAACTTTCTTGGGACACTTGCCAAAATAATGCTGTGGGGAAAAGACACCTATTTTGCCCTTACTCTGCAACAAATTTCCAGGCTCTCACATGGAGATAAACCCCAACTGGGACTGTGTTGTCCACCAGCTTGCTTCTCTGTTGTGACAGACATAATCTCCTCAACCATGCTGAAGCCTTGCAAAAAGCTTAAGAAATGCTGGGTTTGTCTTTCAAGCTGTAGCCCTCCGTGGGGTGTGCTATAGACAACAGGCAGGAGCAGAGTTCAGCTAGGTGGGCAAGGTGCTCCATCAATGCTCCTTGCAGAGGAGCCGTGTAGTGAGCAGGCTGGCATGGCTGTCACCTTCTGATCCCCAAACTGGCTGATGGTCACCCTGGGCCCAGAAGGACCGAGGGGCTTGTTCATGTGTTGTGAGTGATAATATAAAAGGTCTGGCCTCAGACTTTTGGATAAGATCAGTTTCTAGTAGCTATCAAGCTTGTGAAATAACCCTGTTGGGAGATCTTATCTCATGCTGTGGGAAGGAAGATAAGAGTTAATTGAAGGCAAGCACAGTAAAAGGCCCTGTGCCAATAAAGTGGCCTCCTTTCCCACCCTTGTCTCAGAGGAGGGATACCAAATCCAGCCTTCTGACCACCCTCTCCCCCAACAAAGTGCTCTTTCCCTCCTTGCAGGTAGGACTTTATGAAAGCACCTTTTCCCATCCTTGTAGCCTGGCTGCTGCCTTGAGCCACGGATCAGCAGAGGCCATGGGAGCACTTCCCTCCCTCAGGACTGCAGCTTTAGCCTTTACCCTTGCAGAAGGTTGCCAGAGCAGCTGCTCGAGGGCCCCCTGATCCTCACCCCAAATTGAAATTCCACTCTGCTCTGCTGCTAGAGCCGGGGAGAGCCACAGCTCTGCAGGCAGAGGGTGAAGTCATTGTCCTGGTGCAGCTGGGGCTGATTTGCCATAGCTGGGCTCCAAGCACCTTCTCTCAAGAAGGTCTGACATATCTGTCCTGAAAGGCCAGAAAGGAATCGGCACCTTGGCTGCCTCCCAGCTCCCTTTTGGAGGGGAGGATGGCAGTGAAAGCAAGAAACTGAGCAAAATTTCTCATCCTTTGTGGGTTCTCCTGGCAGGGCAACGGCAAAAAACCCCAAGCTTGGAGAGGATGCAAACCTACAGCCCCCTCATCAGAATTTCTCCTCCTTGTTGAGGGGGAGCTGCTTCCTCCTCAAGAACAGCAGGGACCCAGGTGAAGGAGCCTTCCCAAAGCTCACAGCAGAATGGCACGACATGGCTGCTGCTCCCCTTCTCTTCTGCTGGAACTGGGAAGGTGGAAAGGGGAGCTGTGAGGAACATGTGTGTGAAGAGCTACCTCAAATTACGATCAATACGAGCACCTGCCAGCTACTGCTGGGGGCTTCCCAGCTGGGATCTGGGGCAGAGGAGGTCAGGGACAAGATGAGCTGGCCCAGGGAATAAGCCAGGCTCTCTGCGTGTAGCATGCTGGACAACATGCTACATGTGGAGAGGGATGGACAGACACAAAAACAGCTGCTTGAGAAGATGGGCTGGATGACCAGGAAGCAGGATTTGAGTCACGTAACTTTCTCACGCTCGCAGTCCTGGATGGGGCTTTTTTTTCCATGCAGAGCTCTCGTCTGAACTGGAATTTACCCTTTGGGCAGGGGGCATGCATTGCATGCCTTGCTGGGCCTCCTGCTTCCCCCTCCTTTCGTAATTGCAGGACTAGCTACCTTGTTATCACCTCCTATGACATTTTGCCAGGCAGCACTGCTGCAGTGTTACTTTCTCTTCTAGCTTTCCTTTCCTACAAAACACCCACTCTGGGTGTTTTTCCTCTTTGAATAACACCTCCACCTATGCACACATCAGCCTAAGGGCAGCATGCCCACTGAGAGGGAGGAGAGGGGACTTCCAAGGTGCCCATGTGGCTTCAGAGCACAGTTCCTCTTCATTATGCCTTCCGTGGGAAGCTCCGCTCCAGGTTGTCACCCTTTGCCAGTGCTGTCGGGAAAGATCCCCGGCTCCAAAAGGATGGAAGAGGGATGTGCCTCTTTGCTGTCTCCTGCCATGGGAGGTGCACAGCTGATGCTGACTCCCCGTTTATCCGCGTCTTCGCTGGGCATGCGGTGAGCCCCATCCTCCCAGAGCCCATGGGGGATGGCTCTCCCTCCACCCGGCTCTCCCTCCTGTGGCACGTGCGTCGCCGGTGTAAGTTGCTGGTTCAATCAAAGCACACGTAGAGGGAAGGAGAGGGCGAAGGCGAGGGCAGACTAAGGCGGCATTCAGTTTTGCCCAATTGGCCCTCAGCAGCACCGACCACAACACGGTGCCTTATGTGCCTTTGTTTTGGGTGATATTGTTAGACAGTTTCTGCCTTCGGCGCTAGCTTTTGAGATTACAGGAAGAGATAACCCCACATTAGAGACACTATTCGCGTAGTAGCTAGTGCTCATTGGTTGCATTTCCCACCCGCTTTCTCTGCCTACCTAGCAACAGCAGGCAGGCGTTTCAGCTTGCTGCCTGCCCTCCCACGCAAATACCCGTTTTGCTTTCCAGCCCTTCTGGGTGGCGTGGGGCAGGTGAACAAGCGTGGTGCAAAAGGCAGTGGTGGTGCGAGTAGAGATGTGCGTGGCATGGGCACTGCTGATAACCGGAGGGGAACGGCTCTGAAACCAAGCTCTCTGCAGGCGTCCTGAAACAAAGCATCACGCCTGTGCTTACTGCTCCCTGCCTGAACACCGGTGAAATGGGGACAGGCAGTACGGCTCAGTGTATTAGGACAATCGGTCCTTGAAGTACCTCAAAATGTCATGCCTGCTGGGACGGTTGGGGACCACTGCTGTTAGCAGCTGGAGTCAGACAAATCCCTCTTCCTCAGCTACAGGAAAGATGAGCTTTCCTGTGAAGAACCCGAATGAAGTAAAGGGGTCCTTGTTTGCCAAGGTGTCCAGGTCTCCAGCTTTTCTTCCACAAAACATGAGTGTACCTCACCTGCTTCCATGACGGGCTCTTCCCAAAGCCTGCTTCAGTCCCTTCCCCATTTGGCTGCATGCCCTAGAGCCCACTGTGTTTGCTGGCAGGTTCACTGGAGGGCCTGGGATGTCCTCCTAGGCTGAAGCTCACTGAGCTCCCTGCCCTGCAAAGGAGCTCTGTGCCAGAGGAAGGGGGCTTACCCTGCTCCGTTCTTACTCCTGACCTGTCAGCTCACACTGATGGTGTGTCCCATCCCTTAGTGACTCTTCCCGCCCTGACCACTATGCAGATGGCAAACCTGGGAGAGCAAGGGCTGTCTGTAGGCTTGGGATACTACTGTGATGCACCTGTTCATATACCTGCTGGGGATGGTGTCCTGATTTATGCTCTTGTCTGAGAAGGGAGTACTCTTGAGGTATTGATTTACATCAGCAACACTGTTTTATTCCATTTCTACTTCTGTAGAATCAAAATGGTTAGAGTTGGAAGGGACCTTAAAGATCATCTAGTTCGAACCTCCCTGCCATGGGCAGGGACACCTCCCACCAGACGAGATTGCTCAAGCCCCATCCAACCTTACCTTAAACACCTCCAGGGATGGGGCATCCACTTCTCTGGGCAACCTGTTTCAGTGTCTCACCACCCTCACAGTAAACAATTTTTTCCTAATATCTCATCGAAATCTACCCTCTTTCGGTCAAAACATTACATCTCATCCTATCACTACACTACCTGATGAAGAGTCTCTCCCATCTTTCCTGTAGGCCCCCTTTAGGTACTGGTAGGCTGCTATAAGGTCTCTCCAGAGTCTTCTCTTCTCCAGGCTAAACAACGCCAACTTTCTCAGCCTGTCTTCATAGGAGAGGTGCATCTGATCATCTGATCATCTTTGTGCCCCACACAAAGGACTCACTCCATCCAGTCAATTCCATACCCACCAAGTCATCCATCTGTCAAATCCATGTCTCTCAAGTTTAGAGACAAGGATGTAATGTAGGAAATTGTCAAGTGTTTCGTACAAGTCCAGGTAGATGACATCAGTTGCTCTTCCCATATCATCCACTAATGCTGTAAAGCCATTGTAGAAACACAACGAATGTGTCAGGCATGATTTGTCCTTAGTGAAGCCATGTTGGCTGTCACCAATCACCTCCTTATTTTCCACATGCCTTATATCATATTTTCCAGGAGGATCTGATCCATGATCTTGCCAGGCACAGAGGTGACACTGACTGATCTTAGCTCCCCGGGTGTTCCTTTTTTCCCTTTTTAAAAATGGGAGTTATATTTCCCTTTTTCCAGGCAGCGGGAACTTCACTGGACAGCCACGACTTCTCAATTATGATGGATAGTGGCTTAGCAACTTCATCCACCAGTTTCCTCAGGACTCAGAGGTGTATCTCATCAGGTCTCAAGGACTTGTGCACCTTCAGATGCCTTAGATGGTCTTGAAGCTGGTCTTCTCCTGCAGTGGGCAGTTCCTCATTCTCCCAGGCTAGAACACTTGCTGGTGAAGACTGAGGCACAAAAGTCATTGAGTACCTCAGCCCTGTCCATATCCTCATTACCCCTGAGCTTGGAAGAGGTGATCCTTGGATATTAGCCAGCTTTCTTGGGCCCCTCTTCCCTTCAGAGCTTTATCCCAAAGTACTCTATCAAGCAGATCCCTGAAGAGGTCCAAGTCTGCTCCAATGAAGTCCAGGCTAGTGAGCTTGCTGTGCACCCTCTGGTCCCCACTAAGGATCTTGAACTCCACCATCTCATGGTCACTGCAGCCAAGGCTGTACTTCAGCTTCACATTTCCTACCAGCTCCTCCAGCATGGCACTTCTCCTTGGTGACTCTTTATTACTTGGAGAAGGAAGTTATCATCGATGCATCCCAGGAAGTCCTGGATTGCTCATGCCCTGCTGTGTGGTCCCTCCCACAGGTATCGGGGTGGTTGAAGTCCCCCATGAGGACCAGGGCTTGTGAACATGAGGTTGCTGCTGTCTGTCTAGAGAGGGCCTTCTCCACTTGGTCTTCCTGGCCGGGTGGTGTGTAGCAGACCCACACTGTAACGTCACCTGTCCACATCCTTCCTTTAATCTTGACCCATAAGCTCTTGGTTGGCTCCTCATCCAGCCCTACACAGAGCTCTGTGCACTCCAGCTAGTCCTTGGCATAGAGTGTGACACCCCCTCCTTGTCTCCCCTGCCTGTCCTTCCTGAAGAACCTGTATCCTACCATTCCAAAAAAATGCCAAACCCCTAATTTCCTGGACATTTTACAGCTGTTAAACACACCACCTGAGGGAGCTCTGTCTCTGAGAATGGCTGTACAACCAACAGGCTCTACAACACAAGGGCGATTGCAAGGCCCACGTACTGCAGGCACACTAGTCACTAACAGCCAAAACTTCAATTTTAGTTGGCATCAGAGTGATTTCAGTAGCCAGGGCCAGTGTGAGTGAATGGCAGAATGAGGATGTAGTTCCTATTGCAGGGGAATTGCCTGTATCTCAAACCCAAAATGCAACCAGCAAAACTTCCGACACCTTCTTGCTGAGCTTACAGTTTCTATAGACTCTATTAGATTCTATTTTTCTTTTAGCCATTTAAAAAAAAAAAAAAGACAAGCTTAGCCAAAAGTTAGCCACTGCAAAAGAGGAACCAAGTAATGTGAATTTTTTTAAAAAGCGCTGACAGGAAGGAAACATGTCTGCACAGCAAGTGACTTTTAGGACCCTTTAGGCCCTGTAATGGAAATGAAATACTGGTTGGTGGAGTTGTCGGGAATCCCAGGTCTCCAAAGGAAGGTCTGTTTAATAAGGAAAAAAGGATGGAACTAAGTGTTGTCCCCACCCTCTCTCTTTATCAGATATCTCACATTGCCTAGAAATGCAGGCTGCACATGGGCTGCCTAGTGTCATGCTGCTGAGGACAGCAAATATGTCGCTGGCTACTGCTGCTAAAGCACATTCTCTTACCAGACTCTTACCAAACTCATTCTTGTATGTCCCACCCCACTTTCTTGGTATCCCTGCAGTACCACAGGGATGGCTTCCCTGGGGTATGTTCTTGGGAAAAGAGGCTGGATATGTACGTCTCTGAATATCAGTTATTACCTGCAGTAGTCCTCTCTGTTGCTGTTGGGAACACCACATGAGGAAAACTGGATCAGCTTTAGGAAAGAGGCCACATTGCAGCTCTGAAGAGCCACAGACAGTGCCAGGGCTAGAGGTGATGCTGACAAGTGAGGAGAGGCATTTCAAGATGACAACTGTAGAAGCAGCTGTGAATCTCCTTTCTCTCAAAGCATCTGTGCTAGAGAAGAACATCTGTGACAGAGCACCTGAGGTAAATGTAGGTGTGATGTCTTATCTAGAGATGAAAAACTGCACCATTACCAGTAGGTACCGCAGCAGCTGTCTCAACTGACTCAACATATGCACACACATATTCAGCAGTGAGAACTGTTGGTCTTCTCCCTCTCCTGAAGTTTTGAAGGACACGTGCTTCTGAAACCCTAACAAAAAATCGTACAGAAGAATGGTTTACAGGCCTAGATTGATCACAGGGGAAGCAAAAGCTCTGCTTCTCCAAGGTATAAAAAGAAGATGCTGCATCCTTTCGAAAACAAAATAATGCTGTGAGAAAGTGGGGTGAAAGACATGATACAGACGATACTTCTCTGTGGGGCAGGTGCACTGCAGGCACTGACCTTCTGCGGGCTGAGCCCAGGGACAGGCATGGCTACCTGGGCCTGAGACACTTGGCTCATCTCTCATGTGGAACCTGGCTGCTCTGCACCTTCTCCCAGCTCCAAGTGTCACGCGGGTGTCTGAAGAGCAAGTGGATGGTCTCACGGGGCAGTCGCATCCTGGAAGCAGAAACTTGTCTGCAAATGGTGTGGCTCCGAGCCAGGAAGCCAGTCTCTGGATCTCTGCCATAAGTTTCTTGGCAGCTTTGGCTACCACCACTTCAGGGTCAGCCTTTAGTCAGGTACAACCCAGAGTAGGCCAGGATGGATGCCCTACCTAACACATGCCACTGAAGAGGTTCCCTGGGGATATTTATGTGTATGAAGGGTAGGAATTTTGTGCTATGTCTGTTTTACACGCAGAGCTGGCCCTTTCCAGTGGTCTTGGGCTAAAGTCTCTACCTTGGGTGGTGAACAGCATGGCTGGAGGAGGAAACACAAACCTGGGCCTGTGCTCAAGGGGCAGCTAGCCCATTGCTGCTCAGGGAACCGGTGGCTGCCTGGTGTCACTGGAGGAGAAGAATTTGCGGGCTGGCCGTACAACGATGACAACAGTTTAGGGATGCTTCGTTTAAGCGCAGCACTTGTTAGGCAGCTTCTGGCACACACCTCTAGGCAGGGAAGGCAGTTTACAGCACTGAACTATCTAGCAGCTCCTGTACAAAGCCCTCTCCTGCAGGATCTGGCCCAAACGCTTTGTTGAGCTGTCCTATGGGCTGTCTCCAGCAGCAAGAAGTGGAGGCAGCAGGTGCCCTGCCTGCAGCAGTCTGCTTGGTGCTGGTTCGAGCGTGGGGTGCACAAACACATGTTGGTGCTGTCATCTAGTGGGACAACACGGGCACAGCCCGGCCGGGGCTCTTGGCTCTTCCTCCCATGCCTTTTACTCCTCCCTTGTGCTCATTTACATCCCGACTAATGGGCCTGGGAGCATTTGGGGGGCATAAGGCTTTTCCCTAGAATAGGCAGTGGAAAAGCTGTTATTGTTACATGCTTCATATACAGTTTTTATCAGGCTTGTGTGTCACAGGCGGGGCTTAAAGGGATCTCATCCAAACTCATGAACTCAGCTGGCGCTCATGTACTCCCCCCAGTAGAGTGTATTTTGTGTCTGTAAAAGAGATTAACCCAATGCACAGACAGAATAATGGTTTATTGGCCATCTAATTTAGATCTTGTTTTTCACCCAAGGAGGCCTGAATGGTCAAGGCTACAGAATTCTCTTAAATGCTTGATTTCTGTTATTTGTATTCAAAACACAGCATTAGTTGCTACATTCCTGTTTGTGATCTCCACTACAATCAGGTTCAAGTTTTGGTTCCTCTTGCAACTGCTCAGACATGTTCTGCCACTTACACAACACGTGGCAAACCTCCCTGTTGGCTGCCCCGGATTTTTCAAGAGGGTACATTGAGATGACTTTTCTTCTGGAAGACAAAAAACAATGTCAGAGACTCAGGATTTGGGATGCGTTCAAGGCTGAGTGGCAACGGAAGGGCAGAGGTGGGAGTAGGGCCTTGCAGCTCATCTTACATCCTTCCCGGCCTCTAATAGTTTTGTCCCATAAGTGCCTCCTCATTCCTCACACAGCAGAGGGAGTGCTGGAAAATCTGATGCTGCTAATTCTGGCAAAGGAACAGGAACGCAAACCGCAGCCCTGGCAGGGGGCAACAGGGAACCGAAAGCAGTCTCCCAGATGAGAAGCACTGGCATGTTTTTGTTTTTAAAGATGCAGGGATTTCTTAACAATATTTTAAATAGAACCATAGAACAGTCCAGGTTGGAAGGGACCTTGGAGATCATCTGGTCCAACCTTTTGTGGGAAAGGGAGCCTAGGTGAGATCATCTGATACCCTGTCCAGTTGTGTCTTGAAAACCTCCAACGATGAGGGCTCCACCATGTCCCTGGGGAGGTTGTGCCAATGATCGTTTGTTCTCACTCTGCGAAATTTATTTATGTCAGGGTGAAACCTCTCCCAATGCAATTTGTACCCACTGCCCCTTGTTCTCTCCTTGTGCTTTAAATTGAAGTCCTTCATCTTTCTATCTTGGAAACGCTTCTGTTCATGTGTGATGGAGGGTGATCTCAACTGGTGTCCTGAAGGAAATACAGTTATGAAGCTATGTTTCTCCATTCACACTGTCCTTCTCTACCCTTCATTCCTACCCTTCTCCTAATCTTTTTCAGGAAGCACATTAGTCTGCAGGTTACCTCTGCTTAAGCACAGTAAAAGTTTCTAAAGGACTCCTAGCTTAAGTTCTCTTAAGCTCTTCTGCCGTTTAAGGCACTGCTTGACCCCTGGTTAACTGTTCCAGCTCATGGTGTCAACTATGGTGGCTGCAGAAGCTCAGTGGTGCAGGCTGATGATGAGTAGAGGAAGGTCCTGGCAAGATTCCCTGTCCATACGTGGTGATGATACAGAGGGTCAGGAAGGAAAAAAAAGGGGGGTAAAAAAGGCCACAAACACATTTGCTCCTAGAAGAACAGTTTTGCTGAAAGCTGCCAGAACGGGACTGTGCTGTACCAAAGAGAGCAGGAGGGATGGACACACAAGCATCGTGTCGGGGCCCTGAAAGGCACCACAACCCCTTCCTCCCGCTTCCCAGCCTCCCCCCACCCTGCCCGCGGCCCACCACACCATTTCGCCCCCCTCCCGCCCCCAGGGAGGTGCCCGATGCCCGGGGCTGCCCCGGTGCCCCCCGGCCGGACCGCTGCTCTGGCCTCATCAGAGGAAGAACCCCAGCAAAGCCAGAAGAGGGCACCTGCAAACAACTGTTTCGTCCACGGCTGTGTCTACTGTTGGGTTCTTCCCTCTCCTTTCTCTTTTTCTTTTCTTTTCTTTCTTTTTTTTTTTCCCTGCCTTTTTTTTCTCCTCCCTCCCCTTTCCTTTCGACAAACCCTGAGAGCCCTTTTCATCTTCCTGGGAATTTGCTGGTTTGTGGCACGAAAGGAGAGCACAAAGCCCCTCTGGGTGTGCGGGCAGCAGCAGGCTGCGCTTCCCCTGCCTGCATCCAGCCACCTCTCCCCTCCCGTTGCCCCAAATTCTCTCCCCTGCCCCAGACACATGCTCCTGCCCGCGCCCAGCAACCCACTCACCTACAAAACACACGGGCACATGCAAGGGTGTTGTAACCACACGGCAATTCAGGGGCCAAAACCACATCTGATTTCTTTTTTTTTTTCCTGAAAAGCTCCTGGCAACATGCAGATTTCAGTAAAACAGCACCTGTGATCATGCTACGGTGGGGCTGGGAGGAAAGAAAAAGCCACGCCACCTCAGGAAGCAAGAATGTCAGGCTGAAAGCAGTGCCGGGCTTGACTGTCTTTTTGAGATGTCACTCCACGGCTGGGCCTCTTTGTGCTAATGCTGGTGGAATGTTGCTCCTTGAAAAGGCTGGTTTTCTGAAGGCTGAAAACATTGAGCCGGAGGTCTTGCACGTCGAACTTCAAATCAAAGGTGTTGGGCCACAGAGCCCAGCTGGGCTGAGGGGCAGCCAGCTGCAACACCAATACCAGCCAGATTATAAAGCTCCTGGGGTTTTGCTCGGAGTGAATTTTAATGCCGACAGTCACAGGGCAGCATCTCTGCCATGCTTCCTTTCGAGAAGCGTGAGCATCCATCCCGTGGTCTCTCCCCCTCTCACGTCTGCAGAGATGCACTTTTTCCACCCCCAGCCCCCAAACACATGCTGTTTCCTCCTCGCTTCTCATGGGTGCTTGCAGATTCAAGCATGAAATCTCTACCAACAAATGCTTTTTACACGCTTTGCTGTGTGGCTTTGCTGTACGCACTTATGCCCTAATTGCATCACTTCCCTGCAACTGCCTTCCTCAGGTGAGCGCCCCGCGCTCTTAGTCAACACATGCACACAATAAACATTTCATGCTCTATAGCTGTGCCCACATGGCCCACATATAATTCACACCTACGTGTACGTCTCCACTTTTTAACCACAGAGACGTCGACTGCTCTGTAATAGATTCATACGAGAGACTGTGTGTATACAGGCACCTTCTCCACATAATCCATACCACTTTAAGTATAAATATACTCCTTTACTTTGCACAGACACCCATGCACACACTTACTTTCCTTTTCCAAGAGCAAGCAAGCCTGTCAGGCTGTCTCTGCTCCTCTGGTCTTTCTTACCCCCCTTGTTTCTGACTCTTTTCCCTTGCGCTTGCCTCTCCTGCTTGTTCAGGCTCTCAGCTAAGCTTTGAGGTGCTGCAGATGAGCCACTTGAAATCATGTTTGGCCAAGGCCTTTTCCTGGGGCAACATGTGGCTTCTTAAAATGGGCTCCGTGTGTGCTCTCTCAGTGAATCCCCCCTAGCCCATTTTAAGGGTAACAAATGCAAAATGCAGCATTCTGAGGAAATATTTTCCCTGAAGTAGGACTCCCCACATTGTAGGGAGAAGGGACTGGGCTCCTCCTCCAGGAGATGCAGTACCTCTGCCATTGCTGTGGCAATAGCAAAACCCCTGACAACCCCTCTTGCAGCCAGCCTGCTATGCCAGGACAGGCCGGGTGGCCGCATCCAGCATGCCTATGCTGGCCCACATACCTGGGCCCTGGGCAATGTGCTGTTACTCCATTAATTTGACGTATAGGTTGCTCATACGCTGGAGCTGAGGGAGCAGCAGAAAGCCAGGGTGCAACAAGTGGTGGTAGTGGTGAGTGATGTGGGTGCTTGGGTGGCCAGGAGGGGTTTTGGGGCAGCTTGCTGGCACCAGCAGAGGCTTGTGGCTTTTGGGAGGGCACAGCTTGAGGTGGGGAGTCCCTGTTGCTGGAATGGGAGTAGGCGGCCAGGCTGTGCTGTGCTGCAGCGTCAGGGAATGGGAGGTGATGAGAGTCTCACCCCCATGCTGAGTGCTTAGCACTGCTCTCTGGCTGTTCCTGGGGAGGTTTCTTGCACCTCATTGCTGCACGCTTTGTCCAGGGCTCTCAAGAAACAGCCTTACTAAGGCTTTTGCAAGGGTTAGAGTGGGGTGCCCCTGCCCTGGTTGCTAGCCTTTGCAGAAGGGCAGGGCATGAACCCTAGGAAAGGGATTTAGCCCCAAACAGATTTCAGGTGCTTTCCCAGCTGCATTCTGCATTTAAATAACAGCTTCCTGCTGCTCTGAGTGAACCTCCTCAGGCTGAGAGGTTGGGGCTGTAAGGAAGTGTGGGGCTGATACTAAGAACTGTTGGCTCTGCAGGATTTGCCTGATGCAGAAACAGCTTCTGGCTTTGCACACCAGGACACTAGAGGTGCCCTGCCTACCACTAGTGGTGGGAGAAGATGCATGTGCAGCAGATGGAGCTGTGCCGAGGGGCCTCTGTTCCTCTTCCCTGTCTGTGTGGACCCTAAATGTATCCATGTTTTGTGGGAGGCTCACCTGAAGTGGGATGAATGGATGCCAGCTCACCTGAAGTGGAATGAATGGATGCCAGCTCACCTGGTATGGCGTGATGTGGTGTGGGAGGGAGCCCTGTGTTTGAGGATGCCTCTTTGACTCCACTGGAGAAGGCACAGCCAGGTTCTGTGGTGCTCCTGAGGGTGGTAGCATCTTGAGCTAAGCAGCATTTTTGCCATGAGGGTGACACTAGTGGCAGACCCTTGGATGAAATACGTTCAAAGGTCTCTCACTGAGAAGCTGGCTTCCACTGGCTTGTCCCTCCAGTGCTGTGCCAGCAGCCTCCTTGATACTGAACCCATTTTCCATCCCTACTGGCCTCGGTCTGCTGGGCCTTTCACTGGGGTTAGAGTGCTAGTTTGGTCACATGCTCTTCACTTTTTTCGCCTTTCTTATTTGTTCTTTTCTGTTCAGAATAGAGACACAAAGCAGGATGCAATCTCCAGCAGATGTACTGACTGTCCTGCATGGTCTCCTCAGGTCAGCCTACCTCCTCAGAGCAGTGACACTGGTGCTACTTCCACTTGCCTTCCTCTCTTCATCCCTTCATCTCAACCTTGTGGTGAGTCACAACAGTTATATTTATGTTTAACAGAGCCACGTTTTGTATATTATTTTTTTGGTGAGGTCTGTCATCTGCTCAGTCAGGGGACGGCAGCTGGTGCTGCCATGGTGGGGAGTATCTCCAGCTCATTTTTGCTTCTAGCGCAAGGTTCCTATTCAAACCAAAGACAAGATCCAAATGTATCTGGCGTACAGTAGAGTAATGGCTCTAGCTCCCCAGCCCCAGCATCTCACTGACCTGGAGACCTCTGGGCATAAACAAAGCGCAGTGTTAGTGGAAAATTGGTGCAGCCCCTGGAAGGTCCTTAGGAGACATGTGAGCCCAGACGGAGCCAGCTGTTCTGCGTGGGAAGGCGAGAGGTTAGCCCAGATGACGTGGAGGAGAAAGGCGAGCCAGAGTTGGAGCACATTATTTGTCTTGTGGCTGAGAAGATGAGTGGTTTGGGCTGGATGTGGGTGAATGGTGCTCGGCCACATTTTGAGGAGTGACCTCCAAGGCAAGCTGAAAGAGCCATAGATGTCAGCTCTTGTAAAAAGGATGTTGGAAACCCCGTGGCCCCGGGAGGCTGATAGTGCAGTGTATTTCTATTTGTAACCATTAACTGGGTCTTTGCACAGGCTTACTGTTGCCTGCAGTTTTATCTTCACAGTGAAAGGCACAAACCCAGTAAGCGGGCAGCTACACATGCTGTCTGATGCACAGCTCCTCCCTTTTTGCTTCTGGACTGACACTCTGATAGATAGGCATCCAGACTACCCAAGGAGAGAAAAATCTCTTCTGTACAACCCCTTGCATCCTGAGGAGGTGATTCGGGTTGAAAAGGTCATTTCAAACATAATCTGTGTTCTGGGGTCTGGGCTGGATGTGACTACGGGTATTGCGAAATGCGTGTGTTAAGCAGTGTGATTTGTTGGTGCTAATGGGGAGGCCACAGCTTTTTAGCCTCCTGATGAAATCTGGTCAGGCTCTGCATGGGAGTGTTGGGAGCAATCTAGACTCACGCTGAAAGCCCTCCCTCATACCACTGCTGCAGCTTGGAGACTCAAAGCAGAGGGTGAGGCAGCATCCTCTTTGTGAAGTGAGTTGAAATGGCCCAATTTTCCCTCAGAAGTTTCTGGATGACCAGCCATGTTAATGCAGCTGTGTCTCCACAGGGATGTTGTTTTTTCAAGCTGGAACTGAGAACCATTCCCTCAAAGATTCACTGAGGATAAAAGTGATTATGCTGGAAGGAGAAGTGTTGTTGCTTGAGCAGTGCTTTGGCTCAGACTGCTTCCCTCAAAATTGGTGAATTGTAGGATCAAAGCTTAATTTAGGCTGGAAGAGACCCCCTTGGAGGCCATCTAGTACAAGACCAAATGAACTCCCAACTGAAGCAGGCAGCTTGAGAAGCATTGTTGAGTTGCTAAGTTGAGAAACGTTGGAAATAAATCTTGGCTTATTGGGATTCATTTGGACTTCTGTGATACTGTAAGAGGGGTGAGAGGTTTGGCTTGGCTGTGGACTGTGTCCAGATTCTTGTATGCCTACGTCACCTTCTAGAAGGACAGTGGTGCTGGTCTGAGCATGATCCCTCACTGCATCGTGGATAACACGGCTGCCTTTGCCATTCCCTGCTGTACCTGGCTGGGACAGCACGCTCTGTGCCTGTCATCGTGGTTGCGCTCTCCTTGCTTCAGCTGGGTAAATAATCACCTCTTTCCCCCTCTGAAATGACTGTATGGCAGTGCAGTGAAGGAAGCACAGGGGGTGCATCACACACTGCTTTGACCCCTCAATGAAAGGATGGTAGGAACATGGTGTGTGGGGCAGGCATGCATGGACCCAGAAGCAGAGCAGCTGGGAGGAGGCCAGACCTTTAATGTCCTGCAGCTTCACACAAGTGGTGGTTTTGTCTTGCTGCGGCTGCTCTCTTCTCCTGATGATGTCCTATGCACTTCTCCTCCCACTCTTCTGCAGCTAGGGGAAGAAAGGAATCACAGAATCACATGGGGTTGGAAGGGACCTCTGGAGATCATCTAGTCCAACCCCCTGCCAGTGCAAGGAAGGTGCTTAGAATCCTGCCTCTTTAAAAAGCAGGTGTTCCTGCTAACTAGAAGCAGTTGTGCCCTGTCATACCTTTGATAGGAGGTGTATCTTGTTGCGGAGAAGGTTAACATGTCCAGCATTTCTGCTCTCTGTGTCTCTGAGCAGATGCTCTTGGGGGCCCAAACCCTTCCCCAGACCTCCCAGGTTTGTTGAGTTTGCAACTGTGCTTCCTGCTACTGGTTGGTCTGGATGTATGAAGAGAACAAATGCTGGATGTTATTTAGCACTTCAGTCAGGTCATGCTGCAGCCAGGAAGTGCCGTGGTTGGTAATGGAGAACATATGGGATCTCACACAAACACCCTCACTCGCTCTGTCCTTGTTTCCCTGCCTGTAAAATGGAAATAATAATTCAGTACCTCGAAGAAGAGTTGTGGGGCTTTCTTAACAAATTGAGATTTGTGAAATGCTCGCAGATCCTCATCCACAAGGGTGTTGTGTTTTAGTTGCAGGAGGATTGCTGGGCTGTCTCCTGCCTTTACACCTGATGGAAAGGAGATAGTGGGTGGCCTGTCTGAGGGACAGGCCATGGTGTACAGTGTGCTCAGTGCCCCCTGACCACACGGGGACCTCTGAGGGTCCTGCTATACCAGATGGGGACATAGCAGAGTGACCTGCCGGTGTCTATCTGTGTGATGGCCACCCCATAGCCCTTGTGGCAACAGTACCCAAAGTGAGATCAGTCCCACTTGGGGGGTGTTGAATGATTTCTCTGGCCTTGTTGTCCCTGTAGCCATCTGGATCTGTTTCTCAGTGTTTGCATGGGAAACTGCAGCCACCCTTGCACACATGTGGTCTACATCAGCTGCTGATTCCAAGAGCAGTGCATTGAAAAAACTCCCCACAGATAAGAATATTTCCCCAGACAGTAACAAAAAGTAAAAGTCAAGGGACTATTTATTTATTTTTTCCTCCTCCAACTCCTTTTTTTAAAGTGAGGCTTTTTATTTTGCCTTCAATGAAAGCAGTACTTATCTTTATCTTAGAGCTGTTTTTAAAAAATAATTTTCTTTTTCCATACTGACCTTTCTGAGGCAGATGAAAGGAACAGACTTTAGAGAAGAGGACTGGGTAAGATAGAAAAACCTCCTCTTCCTCCTCCTCCTCCAAGGCACCATGTCCTCGTTCCCTCCATTCCTTGCTCTTGGTATTGGTTTCTGAGAGAGGAGGACATTGGCTCTGTTTTGTTTCCTGACTGACAGGCTTCGACACACACCCCACACATATGTTGGTCGATATTTTCTTGGTCTACTTCCTCCTACTGAACCCAATACACTGATGTGACAAGCTCGAGGCTCAAGACTTTTCAAGAACAAAAGCCTGGGCTCCCATAACACAGGAGTTCCTCTCCAGTCTTCTGTGTCAGGGGTTGTAAGAAGTCCTCTTGGTACCACCTGAGAAGCCTGGTGACTGAGCTGCACTGTGAGCAGTGGTGTTTGCATTTGGTCGGACAATAGTGCGTCTCCCAGTATTTCAGGGTGGCCTGAAAACCTGAAAGTGTGAGGATGCTGCACAAAGAAGTTGTCCCCGAAACCCTGGCTGCCACTACCCAGCCAGGGAAACTAAACGACCAGGAGAGCTCCTGAGGACAACAGTGCCAAAGAGGGTCCCTGGCAGCCACCCCGAGAGGCAGGGATGGGACTGGCACTGTTGCCAAGTCAGGGACTCATCCTGGCAATCCTGTGTGGTACTTGGTGAAAATCTGTCAAAGCCGAGATGCACTGAGCAAACCAACTCGCCAGTAAATGAAGTGGCGTTTTTCCAGAGAAATTTTTGGTCAGCAGAAACTGTACAGCTGCATCTGATATGGACTCTCTAAATGGCCATTAGCCTGTTGCGGATGAAAGCAACATAATTGAATTTAAGGAAAAGGTTTAGGAGAGAACAAACTTTTTCTTTTGCATAGTTTCCCAGAAACTCTTTTCTTTTTTTTTCTTTTTTTTTTTTTCCTCCAGTAGATAGGTGAAAATGTCAATAGGTTGCAGTTAATATGTGGAGACAAAAATAAGAACCAAGGGAGGGCAAATGAGAAGGAAAACTAGGGATGTCCATCTTCACTAGAGCTGGGCGTATGTAGCAATAAACGTTCACAAAATGTGCTTGTGAATAAAACATGCAGACTGTCTTCCTTAGCGATTGTGACCCATTTTATTCCCAAACACTCTGCTCAAAAAAAAAAAATAAAAAAAATTTCTACCCACAAAGATGTTCACAAAAGCGAGCTATCTTTTAGAGTAATGTGAATAAATATAATTGAACGCTCAGGCTGGCGTTATTCTCAAAGCCATTTTGAAGAGCCCTATCAGTCGCATAATAGGCTCGTGGAACAATTCAGCATGATTGCAAATAACTGGCGACAAGGAGAGGATGTTTCTCCTGCGTGTGAAGCATGGCGCCTAGCTAGAAGCGATATGGGATGACTTACATGACCGATGGCGCAATGTAAAGGGTGAGCGAGGAGTAGGATGTTTTCAGCAAAAGGGTCCCAACTAAGCCATACGTTAAAATGCCTTCACGCGAACTGCTTGCCACAGCCATCTGGAAAGCAATCCTGCCTGTAAGTAGACAGGCTGCTGGCTGATAATTTGGGGAGAGATAACGGGGCTGCGTTTGTCGAGGATTTATCTGCAGTGAGCAATTTGATCAGCTTTAATTGTATGTGACAGCAATGTGAAGTGTGAAGTTGTGGTCAGTCAGTTTGAATTAATCCCTCCATCAACGTCACTGAACCAAAGATCAGGGCAAGTTGGTGTTATTTTCTTGCTTAGCCCGTGGCCAAGAGGAACGGCTCTCCCTGCCCCCAGGTGTCCCCACCTTCCCTGCACTGGCCTATGCTCCTCTCCGGGAGCCCTCCCTGCCCATGGTATGGAAGGCGGAGATGGAAATGAGCTATCGGTTCACACAGAGTCCATTCACCTCTGGCTGTTGCAAAGTCCTCTCTGGTGGGTTTTTCATTTTTTTTTCCCGTGTGTAGCAGCGAGTTGTATTTCCTACGCCCAAAAACGCCTGGGCTTTCCCGGCGTCTCCCGGATGGCTATTACACATTAAACTATAACTGCACCGTCAGGGAGTTTTCCTTTCTGATGCTCTGCCAACACGTTCCCTTTAAAAAAAATTATATCTATCGAGGTTAGCAGCTTGGGCAGGAAACAATCCAGACAAATGCAGGCTGCCCCATCTTCGGGCCAATTAATCTGAAACAGATATCCAGTAGAGAGGGTGGTAGCGGAAATGCTGAATGAGATCTGTGGGGAGCAGACAGCAATTTAGCCGGGCTGCAAACTTGCGACTCAGATGCTGGCAGCAGCGCTCGGCGATTGCGGGCTGCGGAGAGGGCAGAGGAGGACTCTGCTGCAGTGGGGCAGGGACAGTGCGTCTGCGGGAAGCGCCTATGACACTGGGGGCTTCAGGCGTCCCAGGGCCAGCTCCGTGTTGCCAAATGGCTAGTCGTTGCCAGAAGAAAAGGCCAGCAAAACCGCTAGGCTAGAACAGCCTTCTGGTGGAAACCACCTGTTGGTAAAGTGCAGGAGAGAAGCCTGCGTTGCTCGGATCCCTGGCCAGGAAGGAGTTTGTGCAGCACAGCAGAGGGTAAAGGGCTTCCCCGCACAGGGGCCGGGTCTTAGTAATGCAGAGAGCACCCATGGAAGATTGAAAAGGGCACTTTTTGGGCAGAAGCACCTGTAGAGAGCTGGGCAGCTGCCTGGATGGGACAGTGTGGACTGCAGCAGAGCCCACGGGTAGAGAAGTTGTGAGCACCTTGTTCTTCCACACTGGAAACTCAGCAGAGCCTGCTGGCACTGGCAATTCCTGGCAATCCCTTGGCCGGACGATAAATTAAGAAAACACTAACTAACTTAAAACATGGCAAAGCAAAGAGGAGAAGCCATGTATTTAATTTTCTTTATTCCATCTATGAGGATTTGAGACTTTGGCTTGGAAAAGAATGAAAAATTGTTCTGAATGCTTCATTTTGACAACACTGAAATGAAACATTTTGTCTGCTTGAAGAGTTGGTTGGTCACTCTTTTTTTGTTTTATACATGAACAGCTATGCAGGCTGTGATGAGCCCATGAAGGTTTTGGTGCCATCAGATCTGAATCTATTCAGGTGCAGCGTCAGCCATATACCAGTAGAAAAGGAGGAACCATGGGATGGGGGCATGACTGCCTCGAAGGGGTGCCATGAAGTCTGTGATAAGATTAGGTGTAATTTGATGACCATTAAACGATGGGGGAGGAATGTGTCGAGGAAAAGTTTGATAGTGAGGTCTAACAGTAAGAAGAAGATTACCCTGAAATAATGAATGCCTTCGCACTATAAATTGATGCAGAGGAGGAGGGGAGGGTGGTGAGGAGTTTTACCTGTTCTCTCTCTCTCTTGTTTGATTTGTAGTTATAATGCAAATAACACAATATCTACAAACCCTCTCTCAGAAGCTCTTCTTCCATTCCTGACCCTACCTTAGAAAAACCCTCAAAGCAACAGAAGACCTTAGACAAAAGCATTCAGGAATGGGTAGCATGCAATATTTTTATATAGATTTTAGTCCTGCTAGTTATGCTATTTAAGAATGAACTGGATGCAGCGGGGAGGTCGGCAAGAGCTGTTGTTAATAGCCACTCTCTCTCAAGACACATACAAAAAACCCCAAACACGTTCCTTTTATGAAATATACAGCTGAAATGATGAGAGCTGCTATCCAAATTGCGAGTGGTATAAAAGGTGGGTCAGATATTTGAGCGATGGGAAGAGAAGTGTGACCAGAGAAGAGAGTAACTGAGTGTAAGCACAGGATGCCAGTGCGGAGCGCAGCAGGGAGCTGTATCATTTTGTGCAAAAAAGCCACAAAAATATCAGAGAAGCAGATAAAGGAGGATGTAAGCAAACATCAAAGCACCACTTTGGAGAGTTTTAGGGGAAATGAGCCTGAGATAGTGAATGGGAGATCTCTCCTTTGTTTCCCTTCCGTGTTCAGGAAAACAGGCTTTACTGTGGCTTCCAGTCTCAATTCTTCTAAGGAGAGAGATGTCCCCTGAAAGCACCTTGCTGTGTGCCCTGCTTCAGGACAGGCAGACTGCGAGGGCATGGCAGTGGGGGGATGCTGTGGGGCAGCCAGGGCACTCGTTTCCTCTCTAACCCCCTGCACAAAATGTTCATCTTTCAAGCAGTGGGTCACGCCTCCAGCCCGGGTCTGTGCAGAAAGGTTGCTTTCTCTGGAAAATGGGAAGAAACTTGGTTCCACCAATTATTAGGAAGAAGATAGGGATGTTCTCAGCAGCTTTTTGGCCAAAACCCGGGAGGATGAAATGCTAAAATTAGGCAGGGAAGTAACCTCTGCTACGAAGAGCTCCCTCAGGTTATGCCTGCAAAGTGGGCTTTCTTTTGAGCACATTTTGATTGCTTTAAAGTCATGTACTGTGTGTGCATGGTACTTTTTTGTGTGGCTAAGCTCTCAAAGTGAACAGCTGAACAAGGCTTTGTGGTCTGCATGAGTGGCTGATTTCCCTGCCCAGTGACAAGTCTGGCTAAATGTATCGTGGGGCTGTGCAAAACGCATGCAGAGCCCCGGTCTGACCCACTGCGAAGCTTGGAGAGGGGCAGAAGACCCTGTACCACAGCCTCCTGGTGCCTGTTAAGAGGTAAAGAGCATACTGCTGCAACGGCTGGCAGGACAGCTGGGGAGGATGACCTCCCCTATGGCTTTAGGAGTCCTGCTAGTGGTCCTGGAGGACTTCTAGGACTTCCTCTTTCAGGGAAATGAGGTGGGCAAGAGGTAGAAAAGCCAAAGCTCTGGGAGATGATAAAGCACGTGGGATATCCTCTCTCTGGGCAAACAGACGTGATGTCCACAGCTACTTCTTGATGCAGTCCTGAGTAATGTGCTCTAGACAATCCTGCTTTAGCAGGGGAGTTGGACTAGATGATCTCTAGAAGGTCTCTTCCAACTCTGACAATTCCGTGATTCTGGTAGGCATCAGTGCTTCAGAGACTTACTGAACAAAACTCCTGTTTTATTTCTGTTATTCTTTAAAGACATAAATAAAACAAGCTTTCCCTTCCTCATGAGCTAGGGAAAACTGTAGAAAGGGGAATGGCTGCCTTCTCTGGGACAGGAGGCAGGATTTCTAGTTGGGGGTGTGTGTGGGGGGAGGCAGCAGTAGGGTACAAGCACCTTGTTGGAGCCGTGGCGTGTTGCTGGGCTGGGGCTGTCCCCCAGTGCCTTGCTCTCAGGCTGTCTGTCCCCCCAGGCTGCCTCCTCTCACCCTGTCTCTCTCTCTCTGCGAGCCCTAGTGTGGCAGCCTCCGCCACAGGCGATAAACCCATTAGCCCCCAAGCGCCCCGCAGGCAGCCCTGCCAGCCTCCCCCAGACAGCTTCCTGCATGGGGCCGTCGCCAGCCCCCCAGGCAAGGCAGGGAAGGGGCTCAAGCATGACTTGGGGGGTTTCTGGGTGCAGCAAGGGCGGGACAAGAAGAAAGGGGGGTGAGACTGGAGGGAAGGAGCAAGAAACAAACTTGTCCTGCTCCTGGGCTGTACACGGAGACGTGTTGGTGTGTGCAGTGGAGGTGGGTTCCCCACCGGGGAACCCTCCAAGAATCAGGTGGGCTGCTTCACGTTTTTTCCTGCCCAACAAGTCAGCACAGAGATCTCTACCAGAGCCAGTCCTTTTAGACCACTTGACCGCTATTTCCCTCTACAGCCCACCGCTTCCTCCCCCACGGAAAGGGGAGCAGCGTCCTCGGAGGGCTGGGGAGCACCTCGACACCTTCGGGAGCTTAGTTTGGAGGCCCCTGTCGTTCGCTGCAATCCTGGTCTGGCTGGAGGACGGGAGGGATAAGGGGAGCTGGTGGTGCTGCGTCTGACATCCCGCGAGATGGGAAGCTTGATCTGAACCAAAGGGGCCATTTAGTGTTCTGAATTATTGAGTGCTTTGCAACGAGGAGGAGCCGAGCGAGCCAGCTGAGGTCGGGTAACCTGCACTCCGCTTTTAGAAACACTGGCTGACTGGGGGCCAAAAAACCCACCCCTTCGTCCCAGCAAAGCCCTGGTGTGCAGGCTGGAGCCCCCCCACAGTGAGGTGGGAACACAGGGGCCACCCGGAGGCGATGCTGGGAGACTTGCTGGTGGCCGGCTGGATGGTGGGAGCAATGGAGGTGAGGATGCGCCCTCCCTCCGGGGCTGGGGAGAGCAGGCTGGGCAGCGAGCTGTGAGCCCGCTGCTGGTGCTTAATATTTATTAATGACTTGGAAAAGTGGGGGAAGCAGTGAAGCAGCAAGTTTTGCAGATGGCATGAAATTATTTAGGTTAGAGAAGACTGTGGAGGCACCCAGCGGGACTTACCCGAGGTAGGTGAAGGGGGCTGGTGAACCTCACTGTTGACAAACACGGCAGAGGAGGCTGCCTCCGTGCCACCGCCTCGCTGGGTTCTCCATCGACCGCAGCCGCCTGGGTGAGGGCGGAGGGAGGCTGGGTGTCACCGCACACAGTTCAGCGGGAGCATCTGCTCAGTCTGCAGCAGCCGTCTCAAAAGAGAACAAAATGGCTGGCTATATAAAGAACAGGATTAAAAAAAAAACAAACAACAAACCATGCTGAAAATACCACCTTTCTGCTGTCTAAGCAGAGCAGGTGAATTATGGGCTGGAGTCATCCTCTTGTTGCACGTGTAACGTAGATGAAGAATGGGGAGCAAAAATGGGCAAAGAAAATGATGGATGCAGAGAGACTGACAATAGTGGCTGTTTTGTTCCAAACTGTACGAGGAGGATTTTGGTGAGGTGCTTGAAAAATAAAGACAAGTAAGTTTCTCCTCCTAAGTAAGCCACCATCAGAGACACCCGCTGACACTGATGAACAAAATGGCTGATGGGGGCAAAGGGACAGACTCATTTCAGCCGTGCATCATCAGCCCTGGGGAGGAGATGGCGCAAGATACATCATGCACGCCTAGAGTCCAGTGTGATTCATGGTAGGATTGGACATGCAGGTGAATCACAGAGACACTCACGTTTTGTGTTGGCGTGGCAGGTACTGGGGTGCAGCTCCTGAAAGCTGCCCCAGGGTCTCCCTGCAGCTTTTCCTCAAGGCACGGTAGCAGCCACAGTGTGAAGGTGATGCTGAGCTGGGAGGGCAGGTGAGTGGCCACCCCCTCACAGTGTGAGGCCACCGGCCAGCATGTGGGAGCCATCACCACCTCTGCCTTCTCCACAAAAGGGGACTGAGGTGCTGGGCTGTGCTACCAATGTAAGCTGGGGGAAAGAAGCAGAGAAGATCGGGGCTCACATCAGGATACATGCTAATCCCTGCCTCTCCACCTACCAGTTGGCACCCAGGACTCAGGTTTGGTCTCCTCCCTGCAGCAGGGTGGCAGCATCTCTCTGCATGGGCTTTGGATGCCTGGTGCAGACAGCTGTAGGATAAACACATCGTGCAAAAGTTGGGCCTTGGCAGCTAATGGAGAAAATCCGGAGTTTTAAATAGCTCGTCTCGGAGTCCCATATATTTGTAACACTGAAAAGGAGCTGTTTCTCACCCAGGATCTTCACGCAGTGGGGCTGTGAACAGCATGTGGTCCCTTGCACGGGTCTTTTTCACCCCTCCAGAGCAAGGCAAGGGGAGTCATCGCCCATCACGGGCGCTCGCTGCTACCGCTTTGTAAAATTCTCCTAGAGTGGTTAAATCACTCAAGCAAGACAAGCCTTCGCCTCCGATACAGTTAGGAAATGTGACCTAGTTAAGCCCAGCCGTTTTCGCGTGCGACGAAATGGAAGCGACTGGCGCTCGCCGAAATTTGACACTAGAAATAGGGCATTTGCTGCTCTCCCGGCTGGCGGCGGCCCCGAGCCCACCGTGAGGGGCTGTGGGCTGGTGGATGCAGGACGAGGCACCCTGCCACTGCAACCTCATCCTAGCCCTCCTCATCCTCAGCGCCGTGGCTGCCCTGCCAGGCACCAGGGACCCCTGCAGCCCTGGCCAGCCCCCCACCCCCGCCTCTCTCTCCTCCGTGAAATCCAATTAAAGGGTGAAATGAATTTCGGAGTCACAGCTAGGGGCCGGGAAATGCCCGTGCACGGTGGGGAAAAAAGGCCTGTCTCTTGGTACCGGGCTCTGGTCTTGTTTTAAGCCCAGCCCCACTGAGAAGCTGCTGCCGCAGCTGCAAGGGAGCTATAAACGTACCATGCAATAACGTTATGGCTTTGATGGATGTTGTAAAGGCTTTGAATACCTTTTTTTTTTTTTTTTTTTTTTTTCCTACTGGGNTTTTTTTTTTTTTTTTTTTGCTTTTACACTGTGGCCTTGTACCTTGCAGCCTCCCTCACTCTAATGTGCCGGTTTCTTTTGTAACTCAAATCCTGTCCCCTCCTCTCTTCCTCTCTCTTTTAATGGGAAGAATGCCTTCGTTTGCAGCCCCTTTCCTGGAGGAAAAAAGGAATGCTCTACCATTTGAGGGATAAAAGCCTTTCTCCTCTCCTCTTGCAGCTCCCTGGGCAAGTTTATGCCTCTCCAACACTGATTAGTGCAGAGGTGACCAGAAAGGAGCTCCAGTGCAGGCTGCTCAGGTGCCTGGAGCTCTTCTCTTGGAGAGGAACGGGACTGTGGGCTCCTCGTGCCTCTGGATAGGGAAAGAAATTTCTTGGTGCTGAAAGTCATTGGTTTTGGCATTTTCATCCTCAGAAATAATGTCCCTTTTGACAGTGTTACGCTTGGGGCAGTCCACTTGAATGCACTGTTGATGTCTTGGACCCTCCAAGGGGCTGGCATGAGAGGTTGGGAGTACACCATGGTGATGTGACCTCAATTTGCCATTTTAGGAGTGCTGTGCAGACAGCTGGACTGGCTGATGCAATGGATCTTTTCCCAGAAGGATCCCCTCCATCCTCCCTTGCTTCTCAGCAGCTTTCCTCCCTCCCTCCCTCCCTAGTTCTTTTCCCCCTGCACGCCCTCAGGCTGTGGAGCTCACTGCTGCCAGTTAAGATGGAGGCCAAAAGCACGCAGCGGTTTGCAAAGCAATTAGGTTCAGAGGAGAAGAGGTCCCTGAAGGCTATTAAAGTTGCAGGCGCAGCCCCTGGCTGGAGGAGTTTCTACGCTGTGGACTGCCAGAGGCTGGAAGGGTCCTCTGGGGAAAGTCACACTCAACGCCTCCCCTGGCCTTTCCACACTTTTTCCTTAAACCTCCACCCCTGGCCACTGCTGCAGACAGCATACCAAGCTGGATGCCCACCAGCCTGGTGAAGCGTGGTCATTCTTAGGTCCCGCTCTCCTGCAGTTTTTTGATTTTGTTCACCCTCCTCCTTGTTTCCGTGCTGGGATGACTTCTTCCCTTTCCCACTCTCCCCTGGCCCTGTTCTCGCCTTACACTATTTGTTTCAACATTTAGTCCTTGCTTGGCTTCAGCTGTGGGTGACTCATTCTCCATGCCTTGCCTCGGTTCCACCTCTTGGCTGTTTCTTGGACATCTGCTCTGCGCTGCATCATTCAAATGTAGCCTGCCTGAAAACGAAGCCCTGCTCTGTCCCCTGACACAGCCCCTTTGCAGCAAAAGCTTGCCTTCCCTGGAGAGCTGAGACACCTCCAAGGGCATTGGTACAACTCTCTCCTCCTATCCCCAGCCAAAAGGTAATTAACTATCTCCCAATCAGCCCGGAGTCACAAGAGTAGTAGAGGGTTGCAGCAGCACAAGCTCCAGCTGTGCTTGTTGGGCTGTCCCTGGGTACCTGCTTACAGAGATTTTCAAACCTCGTTGGGTGTAAGGAGCCATGCATGGCCAGCAACTCTCTTGCCCTGGTGCCTCATGGCTCCCTGCCTGCTCCTGCACCCACGTCCTGAACGTGCCTTGCTCTGTGCGCTCTGCCTGCCTCTTTTCATCACCTGCCCTGCTGCAGAGTGTCACAACTTCTCCAATTAATTCCCTCCTCATGGGAGGAGAGGGAGGGAGAGAGCTGCTTTGTGCTACCAGAGGCTCTGCAGAGAAAAAGGACTGTCCCATCCCTGTTTGTTTCACAAACTGGGTCCCCCAGAGACCCCCAGTTCCTCAGAGCACTGAGCACAGGGAGCTCACTGCAGGAGGATATGTTTGTCCCAGAAAGATGGAGTAAGAGTATAATTTCTTTTAGTCTTACTTCCAAGTTTGCTTCCAGCTAGGGCTTTGGAGTAAGACGTAGCTGGACAGCAAGGGTATAAAATCTAACAAAAGTAGAAGGCTGAATTTCAGTCCAGTATCATCAGACTAGACAAAACTTGATGAATGTGTTTTCTTTCTTCCCTCCTCTCCTTAAATGAATTCAGACCAGGCCAATGTTTCCTTCTTGGTGAGGGATTTCTGAGGTTCTGACTACATGGAAAGTTTGACTGGCGTGGGTGTGTGGCCAATTTTTGAGGACAGCATTTGTTGGGGGTTTGCTCAGTGCTTGAAATATAAAACTGAACTAAACATATACATTCTGTTGCTGTGTTAAGAGTAAGGGCTTTATGTGTGTACTGTCCACACACAGAGGAAGGACTCTGCTGCTGCAAACCCAAACCAATTGGCCAAATTAAATACAAAGATACGCACTTAAGAAACTTCCATGCAGATTTGCAGTTGAGTAACATTTGTGCTGAGACAAAACCCAGGTGCCTTTCTGAGTGAAGACTTCCACAGCTTCTTAATGTCAACAATAAGTTCTTTCATAGGTGCCTTTCCCCTTCGAGCACCTCCAAATGCTTTGTAGATGTGTGTGTATATATTATCATTTGCCTAGCAAGGAAGGGGAAGCTCTGGGGTGGGATGTAGCAGCTATTCTGTGTTATCTACAGTGCCCTTGGGCTCCTTTTCCTCCTTTCAGAGCCCTGCAGTGTACCCACAGTGCTGTTAGCTTTCTCTAGCGTCCTCCTCCAGCCTCCTTCCCCTGCATCTCTCTAGGCTTTCTCCATATTCCTCCTTGCATCCCTTGCTCCTGCTCTTGCCCTTCTGTGCTGCATTTCTTGTGCCCGGACGGCCCTCCCTGCTCTTGTCTGTGCATGCACTGTTCCTCTTCCTTGGCAGTCCTCCGCATAACCGTCCTTCTGAAGCACTCCCCCCTTCCTTCCTCTCTTCCAGACTCCTCCGCACTTGAACTCTTAACTTTCAGTTGAATTTGCATGCCATGCCTGTTTTAGCTTGCATGCCGCCTGGGACGGCGAAGATGTTTTATCTGCAGTGACAAATTGCTGCGTAAAGTTACAGTGCTACATGAAAAGAGCAATTGCCCTCACGGTATTGCAACGTGGTGGCCATGATATGCCAGGGAGAAGAAGGTTAAAGAAAACAAAGGTCAGTGCTGATATATTAAGGTCTGAAAGCAAAGAAACATACTTAAAAGGCTTCCTTATCTAATGCTTTGCATCTAGACACTTTCTGAGATCATCTGTCCATTCCCAGAGTCTCCTGTTACAGGCAGAGGAAGGACAAACTTCCTTGCACCTCAGGGGCGGCCAGAGCTTAATGATTTTAAGGGCCATCTAGCCCTTAAACCTCCACCAGGCTGTGGTTCCCAGCTTTCAGTTATACCAATGGTACCATTTAAATCGTCTCAAGTGAGGACTCCAATGCCACGTGCATAACCTCACCCAGTCCCTACGGCCTGGTCCTCTGCCATACCTCTTCACCTTAACTTTTGCTTCTGGGCTGGGCTTCTTTGGGATTTCAGATGACTTTACCAGAGTGAATGCTGCATGGAGTGCTGGGCAGCTAGCAAGCAAGCTGCCCTGAGCTGCTGCTCATTGTCTACCTGGTGCTTACAAATAATATTTTCCACCCTTCTCCATGCCTTTGTCCCAAGCTTCATGTGTAGCTCTTCAACACAGAGAGTTATTTACGATGTGCTTGTGTAGCACCTTGCACTGCAGGAGTGAGGTCTCTAGGTGTGTTGGCAGAATGGTCGGATAATAAGTGATCTCCCTCAACCCTGGGCAGGAGCAGAGCAATCGCAGTGCAACAGGCAGCTTGGAGCCCTTGGCCCATTCGCCCCCTCGATGTGGTGGTTAGTCTGACTCACGTGGCATGTGTCCACTAGAAACAAGCTTGAGATTGTCCTCACCAATCTCCACAACAGATCGTGCCAGAAAGTAGCCAGGGGACAGCACTAGGCCTCAGCTGTGAGCTCTTCCAGTCAGCAAAACAAAGAAAACCAGGTAGCTTTGACAGCTCAAAGGTAACTGAATACCATCGGTGTGAAATCTTAGGTTGTTGAATGAGCTAGACATGTGAGGATGGTGGAAAATAGGACTGAAAGGGCCCTTCTGTGTCATATTGCCAAATTCCCTGCTGTTCTGGGTAGCTATGGTATCTGTAAAGAACTGCCTCACCTCTGCGTTAAAAAAAGTTGGGATTTTTGTCCCGATGAAACCTCCTGGAAGGCAACCCCAGAAATGCACTTCTTGGACAGTCAGGACCTTCTTCTAATTTCCAGCTGAAATGTATTCCTGGCAAATTTATAGGCACTTGTTCTTGTGCCAGCACTGCCTTTTCACTCAAATAACTCTTCTCTCTTCCTGGTACTTCCCTCCGGGGTATTTGTAACCAACAAATATATCTCTTCCCAGCCTGCACTTTGCTAGACTCAAGAAACCAAGCTCATTTAGTCTCTTCTTGTAGAAGAAAGCTCTCTCATTTTCTGGTCATCCTAAGAGAGAAAGGCGCAGAAAAGGCAATTTTAAAATAATTCGTCTTTTATATGGACATACAATATTCCGTACTTCTGCAATGGCATTAAAATCTTGCTAGTTCTATTAGAAATCCCTCATCTGACATGTCTTAGGTTCGCATTTGTCTCTCTCACATCTGCATGCTCTTGCCAGCTTACAGTCATTTGATCAGCTAGCGCACTCAGGTCTTTCTCCTCCTCTGTCACTTCCAACTGATGAGCTCCCAGCTGGTAGCAGAAATTCTCGTTATTACTCCCTCAGGGCACGACCTCACATTTTGTACTATTAAATTTGATTCCATCTCTATTGCTTCTGTCCCTTTTTCGTAGGAAAACCGCTCTGATTAGTCACCGTATAATGCCTTAGAGACCTAAAGACATATTCACTATATTTTTATTTTTAGAAACTGTTTGCTGTTTCAGTATTTTCATTCAGTGAATGATGCTGATGTCTCTCTGTATTACCACATCTTTCTAACAGAAACTCCAGGCTGATGTGGAGAAGGGCAGGGGAAAATTGCCTCCCAGATGAAATATATGGCAAGAACAGGTATATTTCCAAACCATTTCAAGGAAATAATTTTTTAAGTTATTTGTCACTCTGCTACACGACATGATCAGACACACTGTCCAATCAACAGCAAACCAGAAACATACAGGTATAAAAATGTTCTGGTTTACCTAACTATTTTGTCCAAAGTGATCCACGATTGCTGTGAGTGAATTTACCGCATCTCGCTGCCGAGATGTAGCTCTCGTCTGCAGAGCTGTCACAGTGATGACTCCCAGCACTCTGTTTTTTAACCATTAAGACTATTTTTATGATGTTCAAAGTACTTCAGAAACAACTGTCTTTACTGCTTAATTGTTGTGCTCAATTACTGTGGCAGTGGGCAGCTTATGAAGATCTGCAGTGGTGATGAGAATTCATTTATCCTAACCTCTCTTCCTCAATTACAAATAACGCTACGTGGAGGTCATTTTACCCAGAGAAGGTCTGATGTAATTCAAAACAAGCCCCCGGTCCTTAAGATGCTGTAGCAGCTCTGAAGATTGTCTGACACTGCGGGTGCTTTGTAAGAAGACACCTTTGCGTGCTGAAGAAAATTGCCACCGCAAGAGCTACTTTATGGAAAAATGTATTTCAGGAAACAGCTGGGGAGAGGTGCACACAACAGTACTGCAGAATTTTATTCCCCTTGTCTAAATTGTCTGGTATATGTTTGTGAGGTGTTTCACAGGGCTGCGAGCTCTTTACTGGATTTGTGGGTGTTTGAGCAGCACCTCAAGCAATGGGACTTCCTGCCCTGACGGGAACTTCGCAAAATCCATCTCTGCAAATGAGTGTCGAGGTTACTTTGGCTGCTTGTAAACCAGAAAAGGCTGATGCATGTAGGGAGCTGTAGTACTGACACGGTATTAAAACCAGAGGTGGTTTCAATTTCTTCTCACTTATGCAAATGGCACACATCCCAGAGGCTCATGACAATTTGCCATGGTGGTCTCCAGATGGACAAAATTCAGCTCTCATGAAAGAACCAAATTTTCTTTCCATGCTGTGTTCTACTTACGCTCTGAGGATCCCCTCTGTGTTGGGATGCTGTGAGGACAGGGTGTCTGAGGGGAGGATGCTTGCTGTGTGCCCGTGATACAGGCTTTGGCAGCACCTCAATGCCCTGCTCAAAGAGTCAGAGAGGCAGGATGCCTATGCACCATTTCAAGCTGTGCATCATGCTTTTTTTTGCCAGCAAAGACTGTATTTCCTACCTTGTCCAGACATGCTAACGAGGCACCTGTGACATCTGACAGGGCCTACCTGTGGAGATGAGAAAGAAAATAGCAGAGGGGGAGGAAAGGTGAAGCATCATTTTGGAAGCACGAGAACTTCTGAACCATTAATCTGGCGAATAACTCCCTGCCAACAGAATTTCACTAAACCACTGATCTGAATCATGTCACAGATGGCATCATCTTCCAAAGTGTTAGCAAAACACAGGGCTCAACCTTCAGCGGCCATGCATCGCTATTTCTGATCCAGCACAACAACACGCCTGTAAAAGAGCTTGTAACAACTGCAGCTCAGGAAAACAAAAAAAAAGACTGTTTGAGATCTGAATAGCTGGCTTGCAGAAGGAGAATTGCCCATTTTGCTCAGTGCAGCAGTGAAGATGGGCTCATAGGATAAAGAGTACCACATGCCCTGATAGACTGTGAGATCCGCTTTGATGCCTTTTCATAAGTGTAAAATCCCGACTGGCATTTCTAAGTAGAACGTGAAGGTGCTGGGCTTCATAAAATAGGACCAGTTGTGACACAAGCAGAAAGAAGAGGAAGAGATGGCATGTCATCTGAGAGCCTCCGTTTACGTTGTTTCATGGCTACAGGAAGAATTTAGGCTTGAAGCATTGTTTTAAATATTAAAACCAGTGCTCCCTGCTGCCAGGATGGATAAACAGTAGTGCTCTTGGGCACATGATCTCTGCTACCAGAAGCTACATCTTTATTATCTCAGCCTAAGATCTTTTTGGCACCTGAATTTGGTGCTCATCCTGGCCAAATCCCAGCTTCTCACTAAGAAGAGATTACTGGTCCCCACCATCCTACACAGGATTTCCACGCAGTAGGACATACTGGCTCCAGTTGAGAGTTGTGGTTGCCCTGAGTGGTTGCTCATCCACATGGCCAGGACCCCGAGGAGAGCCACGGCACACCTCCAGGCAGCTCTAAAATAGAAGCACCTCTCCTGAGGAGCCTGGGGTCTGGCAGCCTGATCTCATCTGGAGTTTCACAGGAAGCAGAGTTGAGACTTCCATCCCTCTGGTTTCTCAAGGAAGGACAGGCCTCCCAAGGACACTGACACCTGTCTCCTGGGCCATAACCTGGCATCTGGCCCAGAGCTACCACTGAGAGGTCTTTACAAAAGATGGCCAGCTTCTGTTAGACATCTTTCACACACACCTCCCAGCACAACCCTGCTAAAAGAACAATGCTAAGGATTGCAAAAGCAAGCCCTCCACAAGCAGGAAGGCAATGGAGGAGAGCCAGAATAATGGTTGCCTTGTGCAATCTTATTTTGGTCTGTATGAGTGTCTAACTCGCCTGCTATTTTAGCCCCTGGAGTCCTGCCTCTCTTAGTCCCCAGACTGCAGCTGCAGAGGGGCTGGGCAGCAAAACATAAGGATGGAGGAGGCTTTGTTGGAGAAGCTGGAAGGCATGTAGTCATTGAAGTGGAGGCTAAAGGAAGAGACTGTCTCACTGGCAAGACACCAGAGTGCTGTCTCCGAGAGCTGGACTTTCTCCCTGCCTGCGCTGCCACATGCCTGTGGGATATCATGGACATCACCTCAACAAGGCGTTCGCAGGTATTCACTGCCTCTGTTGCTCTGGTTGCCCAGTGCCCATCTTGAAATCCTAGGGGTGCTGATCTCAGCAGTGATGGAGATCGGCAAGTGTCCTGTTCTGAACCTATGCACGTTATGCTAGCGCGCTCGTCCCTGGGCAGGCAGATCCTGGCCAGCTCAAAGGGAGTATTGGAAATGACTGCCCGTTCCCATCAGGTGGTGAGCTGGCGGTACAAGCGCAGGAGTTGCTGTAAGCACTTCAGCATTATAAGGGTGTTATTGAAGAACCTAAGAGGAAATGAATAGGGGCAGAGTAACCAGATTTGAATAGCATGTAGTACAAAAGGCTGAGGAGTCCATCAGCCCGAGGCAAGACCTCTCACAGAAGATGTCAGCCCAGCCAGTTAAAGTCAGGCAGCGTTAGAAGAAACTGGATATAATGCCAACCTGCATAATAGACGCTGCTACCACCTATCACAGTAATGAGATTTCATAAAGAAAAGCCCATCTCGGTGGCTTCCAGGAGGATTTACTTTAGTAGACAGCTGGGCACCTGGGCTGATTAAACACAGATACAAGTCTGAGCAACTGGAGCAGCCTGTCATGTTTTACTGTACCAAGGCAATTCTAGCTAAAAAAGATGCAGCAAACACATCCAGCCCATTTTTAGCTCATCTCTGAATGTATACACACTGTGGGATAACTAACCATTTAGTCCCTGCAATGAACATAGTGCAGCAGCGTTAGGACCCATTAGCAGTCCTTCCACGAGAATGGGCGCCCTGCTCGGTTCCCAGGGATGGGAGTAGCCTCTTGCATCCTCTGCCATGGGACAGCAAAAGGCAGGATGCATAGAATTGCTGTCACCCAATCCCACAGGCCGATGGAGAAAAGCAGGACAACGACACTTCCTCTTGGTTAGAAGACGGGAGCTGCCACGGTGCTTGCTTTGTACCGGAAGAGGACGTGGAAGCAGGACTTGGCCATGAGTCTCTCCACGCTTGGCTCTGCATGCAGTACAGCTGCGATATTTCATGGCTGGCCAGGGCTGCAGGCACAGCCCCATCCCTCCCAGCAATACGTCGGTGAGGTTCTTAGACCTTTTCGCTGGTTTGAAAATCAGCTGCTGCCAGTCTCAGTTAAGAGACTGCCAGCTGGAGTTGGGGCTACACTTATGATTTTGATCTGCGATTGCCTGGTGACTTGTCAAAAGCAGTAAGACTCATCAGGGAAAGAGGTGGAGTGAAACCTTGCAGACACTGAGCTTGTAGGCGGGGAGCTCCTCAGACCTTATTTCTCCCCACAGAAAGATTTTTTTTGACTCTCAGAATGATTTGGGTCACAGTTCCTTTTCTCAGGACCCCACTGCCTCCCTGATAAATGGTGTCAGATCTCAGCAAGAGTTGCTTCTAGAACCAACGTTTTTGAAATGTCCTACTTTACACCCAGGGCTCAAGCAACGGTGAGACAATCTAGTGAAAAGAAGGGGACAATGCAATTAAGAGAAGGGATGTCAAAGACAGGGAAGATTTAGACCTCTCTCCTGGTGAATCTTTGTAAAGCTGTGACTGAGGCGAGGCCCTGATTCCTTAAATGACCCAACACCTGGAAGCCACTGGCAGGCTCATAGCACTGGCAAAATGGATGCTTCTGTCCTCTTCAGTCCTACTAACCAACCAATGACAGAAAAAGGCATGATCCAAGGAACAGTGTCCATCCTCCATTTCCACGCAGTATGGCTTTAATTACACTCAAAGGATCTGATGACAAATTAGGGCCTAGTCAGTTTGCTTTGAAGTCAACAAAAAGATTCCTGTTGACTTGAGTGGGCATTGGCTGAGGACCACAAGCTGCAGGAGGAAATCTCAATCACTGTGATCCCATAAAGGACTCCATTAAGGGATGGCTTTGCTTCTGTAAGAAGCCATAGGTGTCAGAGCCAGAAGAACTGAGAGCCCATGGATTTATCAAAATCCCATGCTATGGTGTTCTCATTCACATCTGATCTGTAGAAGAGTTGCATGCTGATCCATAATTCTCGCCGTTTACCCACACACCATTCTGTTGCATTCCTAGGAAGTCAACCTTCTAGGACTACTATTTTTCCTAGTTGTAAAATGGCACCAAGTCATCAACTCAGGCACCAGCTCAGAATCTGGCCTCTTTTCTGCTTTTTTTCCCATTCATCTAGAAGAAATGGCAATCTACACTAATTTTTAAAACTGGCAAAGCTATCAAATCAGATTCAATTAGGCTCTTTCCACCCCTTGCACATGCCTGAAATAAAACTTCTGTTATTGGAGTTTAGCTGACGATGCTTTTGTGCAAGAAAGGAAAGGCTCCAGTTAGTTTTTCAGTAACTGAAGCCATATGGAATTGAAACTTGTTAAATCAATAATGAAACATGTCTGTGACACAGAGCAGTTTTGATTCCAAGACATACAATGGACTGTTTGCAAAGTCACGTTGCTGGTTAAAACTACATTTCTTTTAAATCGACAAATAATTTAGGGACTCAGCTGCTTAGGAGGATATGGTCTAGCTGATTGCCTGAGAAAGTTTTTAAAAATCCCCAAATCAGCCAGAGGTTCTCTGCTGACTTGCTTTCATAATACATTTAACTACAAATGCTTGCCAGCCATTTAGGCAAGTTGCTTAAGACATGTGAAGAGACACGAAGAGTAAAACCTCCTAATTTCCCATCCATCCTTCCCAACATATGCTGTGCTGAGAAGCAGGTGAGTTGCTAATGCAGATTAATTTGTCCTTTGAGGAGCTACTGCAATTAATCCACCAGTAACCCCTCAACAAAGAAATACTTCCGCAACATTGGTATTTCCAGATTTGGGAAGGACTTGACAAATGCTTAACTGAACTCGCACATCAAGTGAACTGTGGTGGAGAAAAGAGTGTACAGCCTCCAGAGGAGGGCATGGAATATCTAAGGGGGCAAATAACCTACTCGCTCAACAGTAGCATTTATTTTATCTTATTTAGGTGCTTGGCAGTGAGGAAGGAGATTGGGGTATGTCACAGGTGCTTCAGCAAAACTTGCTGGTGACTACAAGTTTCTTCACTTTCGCGTATGTTATGGTTTGAGAAACACACAACAATTTATTCTTGTTTAGACAATTATTCTATCACCTGATAACTCCTCCCCACTTGGGAAAGGGAATCAGGAAAAAACAAGGAAAGACGAGGGCTAGAATATAAATACATTTAGTAGACTAAGACTGGGTAATTAACATTAATAACACTAAAGAACCAGTGTTGATCCTGATACCAATATAAAATATACAAGGATTATACTCAGCCAATTCTATCAGTAGGAAGTTGTGTGCTCCCAGCCATGGACAGCAAATATCAAACACTGTGAGCGCTACAGCTTTGGGAGGAAGGGAAGGGCTCAGGGGTCCGGTACCAGGGTAGGAAGTTCTGAGGACTGTAGCCATCAAAGGAAAGAGAACTCCGCAGCAAACATTGTAATTTATATTGAATGTGACGTTCATGGTATGAAATAATCCTCTTGGCCACCTTGGGTCCAATGCCCAGGTCTTTCTCCTCCTCATCCCTGCACCTGGCAAGGCTCGAAAACACAGAGTCCTTGAAACCCCCCTACCATAGCTGGCTATAAAGTAAATATTTTCGCAAATTCAGACACTAGAGCCTTCTAAAAGTGCAGTTTTCCCAAGCATGAGAAGATAAATTAGTCCTGTGTTGCTCAAACGAGGACAATCTAGCTTGCCCGTAGCCACTTGAAGTCCATCTGTATTACACTATCAGGTATTCCCCCTCCTTTTGCTTCTTGGTCTTGGTGTCACATGGCTTTGTAATGCAAATGTGAAGCAGTGTTTTGTGGAACTCCAAAAAATTTGGTTAATTCTTTCCAAAAAGCTCAGCTTTTCTGAATTTCCTTTCTTGGTAGTGCTGCTCTGCCCTGAGAATATCGCGTTTCATAGTTCCTTGGTTCCTACTGGCCGCAGGTATAAGACAAGCATAAGACCCCTGCACTTTCCGAGCAGGAGGAACGCTGCATGGTGGTGGGCTCCGGGTTGGCAGCTCAGGTTGCTTCCTCAGGGACTGTGGGAGCAGATGCCTGGAGCGCTGTTTTTCCTGGGTTTTCTTTCTTTCCTCTCTGGTTCTGTGTGGGGTAATTAAGGGCTGAAAGGTTGCTTTAAGTGCAGCCTTGGGAATCGTATTTTACTGCAGACAGTGTTCCCTGTTATCAGTTACTGTATTATAATAGGGCTTAAAAATCCAATGCACGTATGATCCTTTCTCGGAAAGGTTTAGTATCAAAACACATTAAGCATCAAGGCAGATAAGAAGATGCCTACGATTATGGTGCACTGTAAGTGGAGGTAACTTGAGCCAGCGTGCACTGGAAAGAGGCAGGCACTGGTGGCAAATTGCTCAAATCCTAGTTCAGTGCCTCCAGCCCAAAATTTGAGCTCTGTTGCAAGGGAATGGAAACGCCACAGGGGACAAAATCATTACTAACCAAAATAGCTGACATCATCCACGGTTGTATGGGAACCTGCCTGTCGGTAGAGGTATATATCAATTTCCTGGGGTGGATTTTCCATAGTAATTTGTCACTCCAGNCCCCCCCCCCCCCCCCCAAAATGCAAAGAAATGAAGTGGAAAAAGGAGAGTGCAATGTCTCATAATAAGCTCTCTCTGTTGTGGCAGCAGCTGCAGTTTCTCCTCTCAGATTTCTTTTCTGTTATTACTCAGAAAGAATCAGCAGCTGCTTGGGAAATATTCCAGAAAGATTCATTGAGAAGTTCCTGGTTGTTTTTCACATACTAATCTGACAGAACTAACATCTTCAAGGATGGGACTGGGTCTCCTGGTTTTTGTCCGCTCCTCATAAATTAGTGGCTTCTGATAACGCGGTTATCCAAAAGGAAACAACAGCAGGAAGACTCCAGAAATAACGCCCAGGTGATGGGAGACAAGTATATTTTTATGTCACAGAGGGTGTGTGGGAATCGCTTGGGTTATTTTAATGATCAGTTTTGCATCTCTTTAAAAACTTTCGCCCAACCAAACTGCTTTCCAAGTGGGTGTATCTGGAGGCAACACCCATAAGAGGGATCATTGGGAAAAGACACAACACAGGCTCCTCTAAACGTAGCATACCTTCAGGATGTATTAACTCTGGAGTTATTTTGATGCTGTCATTGTGCTCTGCGCTTTAGGGCTGGAGCATGCTGCCATCGGAGTCCGGCCGGGGAAGCTGTCAGGGTGGAGCTCAGCAGGATGGTCCAGATCAGTGTCTCTGGAGAGGCACTCCCATTGCTAAACTTCACTGTTCTTTCTTGTGCACCTTCTTTTAACTGGGATGCCTGCTCGACAAGAGCATTTCTCCCCATAATGAGGATGCCTAACGAGTCAGAGCTGATGGCCGATCCGAGTCAGGAAGCTGGTAACCAGTAGTTGTTAAACACGTCAGGGGGTAGAGGTAGAGGTGAGCTATCATGTCAAGGCTCAGAGTTCCCCCAAACTGTGGCTGGAAACTGTCACTCTGAGCCCTTCCCCTGCCATTGCCCCCGGTTGTAAAATGAATCACATTCCCATTCCCGGGTCTCTGGTGCATGAGGGTACAATTCAAATGTCATCTTTTGAATGATGTTTGCCCATGATTCAAAATCAAAGCCTGTTTGCCCTTCCCCTGTCCTTCTGTGTCACAGGCAGCCCTGCCTCTGAGTGCACTCCAGGCAAAAGCCAAAGCTCCTGTTGGCATCCAGAAATGAAGACATGGGTCTTCACAGAGCCAATATGGAGTCTCCAAAGCTCCCAAGACTGTGAATATTGCTGCATGGAGAATTAAATGCAAAAGCTGCTGCTGCTTCTTCTGCTGTCACCAGCGGGTAGGAGGGAAAAAAGCCATTAAACCTGGGTGGAAGCAATTTGGATCTGTGGTGTCCAGTGCTGTAAAGCACTGTCCACTGAAGTATACAAGCTCTCAGGAATGTGGAAGAGATAATTGGAGGTTAATAGAGCTTTTACTGCTGGCTGCCTGGCCAATTATTTCTACAGAAAAATCCTGACTCTTTCCCTTTATTGGAGTGAGTTCACGATCGTCTATATAAAAGAAAGCTGTATTCTGAGAACACATACGCATTTGCATACGGATGGTGTTCTCTTGCAAATTATTTGAATAAAAATAAAAGAAGAATAAAAACAGGAGTTTTCACTCAAGGGAAAAGTTAATGAACTCACTTCTCTTTCTTTCACTCCCTGATTAAATATTATGTTACCATTTTATCTTTGTGCATGAAGAGTAAAGCCCTATTCTGTATTTTGCCAGCTTCATTCATGAAGCTTTGTATTATTTTTACTGCAATAAAAAATTAAAAATGACTGTCTCCACATGAGAAGCAGAATGGAGAAGAGAAGAGCAGTAATTCCCTGCAGTACGGAGAAAGGAGAAAGTGAAAGAGGAGACATCCTCTTTTGTTTGTTTGAATAGGCATGAGATGTGCTCCAACATGTGCTGACGGAGGAGTGGAGAAGACTGGCTACAGAAGCTCAACAAGAAATGCAAAAGGCATTGCCTGCTATGTAAGATATCGGTGAGACCTTCCTTTCGAAAGAGCGTTTTTTTCTTTAGCACTCATTATTTCTGGGAGCCCTTGGGCTCAGTAGCAGATTGTACCAATGTTTTAAAGTTCACTGCTTGATCATTCTAATTCAGATCCTGTGGATTTTCAGTGTTGGTAGCTAAGTGGATTTCAGTGGATTTTCAGTTAGACCAGCTGGGCACCACTGGACTTCTCGTTCTGCAGCGTTTATTCGGGTAGCTCAGCTGTGCTGGTGTTCCTCACATGGGGCACCACCTTCTTTTACATGGCAGCAGAAGCGTTTGCAACACTCAAAAAAAGAAGTCCAGATTTGTATGCCAGAAGATGATTCCAGAATTGGCTTGGCATTTTATTAACATGTCAGAAGACTATTTCCATGGATTTGTCAGTCTCCTGTTAATATGAAATTTGCTAGGAGTCTCTGTCTGAGACAGCACAGGAAAACTAGCTCTGTACGAAAGCAGCTTTGTGGGGAGTGCCCATCACCTGCTAAATATGGCTAGTTTTCAAATGTTCTTGAGAATGAGCATTGTTGCTTTTAATCTAGAAACGGATGCAGGGTTTTATAGAGGCTTAGTGCCTGAATGGCTTGCAGTCTCGTTCGATCGGCTGTTGAGATGTAAGCAGGAGGCAACATGGAATCACTGAAGAGCTATCCATGTAGAAACCTTGTAAAACACAGTGTTTTCTGGGGGAAAAAAGGTGTAAATCCAAAGTTAATGAGAATGAAAAATAAACAAACATGAGGATGGGGAAAGGAGATTTAACATTTAGAAGTGGGCCCCTCCATCCAGGCATTTAATCTGTGCTGCTGTTGCTGGCCCATTGCTCTAGGTAGTAGGAGCAAGGCTTCTAGCTGCCAGTCAACCATTTTCTTTTTGATAATTACTCACATTGCTGCAGAAAGGGAAATTATCTCTATTTTCTCACTTCCCAATTGAAAACTGTAATTGCAGCTGCTCCCTCCTCCTTGTTTGGAAGTTTTACGTGCAGAGAGTCATCAGCCAGGCTTGCCTTAAATCAAATCTTCCCATGCAGCCTGGGTTATAATCTAGCGAGCACAGCAGCTGCCTAGTCTCAGCAAGGAGAAAAGCAACACATTTTTCCAGTTACTGGCTAGGGAATTCCTGCTAAAAGAAAGGGGCTATGTCTTGTCTGGTGCCTTTATAAAAACGCAAAAGGAGTCAGTTTCCTGACGGCTTTCACAGATTTTGCTAATCATCTTAAATTGAAACAGGGCTTCCAAACCCAGCATGTAAATCCCCGTAACACACCTTCGATTTCTGTCTCCAAGGCTACCCGGCTGCCCTGATCCTCCGTGACAAGCTCTGGAAATGCCGTGATACATCCTTTCTCACTAGTCCTTCCTTGCTCTTCAAGCCCCCTTGCTCTCAGGTCATCTTGCTCACAGGAGACACCGCTCCACAGCACCGCTGCCATGCTGGTGGGTGAAGAGCTCATCTGAAAGCCTGTGGGAAGTTCGAGTGATGAGGAATGCACAGGCTCTCATCGCTTCCACCAACAGAGAAACGATGATTTCCTTGGGGACACAAGAAAATAGCTGGAGCCCCCATGCAGACCTGCCCTGCCTGGTTTTGCTCACTCATCTGTGCCAATGCTGGATCAGAGGTCTCTTTAAAACAATGTTAATAGTATTTATTCATGCTATTTTTACCAAATCTTCTTATTCTGCTATAAGACATGCAACTCATGAATAATAGCAACTACTCCCCAGTCACAGAAGTGTATTTTGAGGGACACAGTATATGTAGCCTTATTGGACATTTTCCAGTGACTTTATATGCAGACACTGCTTTCTCACAGAGAGCCAAAATCTGTCCTCTTCTGAAGTCTCTTGGGTCTAAATTAGTGAGACTTTTATATATCGTGATTTGAATCTGAATGTGTTTCCTTGCTTGTAGTCCCTGCAGCTACAGAGTAGGCAAGGGGACTTTGTGCTGTAGTTTACCTCGTGATGGGTTTTTTTGGCTGTCCTGGCGAACCACCGATCAGTAGCCACATTCCCTGTGTTGCCGTACAGATGCATCTTCTAAAAGATAACATCCTCAAGGACACAAGATTTGCAAAGGCACAGATGTATGGAGCAACGTCCTAGCAGACTGCAGGAGCCCCCAGCTGATGTTTCATCTGATGGTTCATGGTCTCGGGTGAGATGCAGCTTCTCTGAGATGTTAGCATTTGAGTTGCTTCCCTGACTATTATCCAAGACTCAGAGAAGAAGTGTTGGATGATCTGATGAGTCTTTTGTACTGCAGATGACCCCAAAATGCTGCAGGGTCAAGAGAAAAGTGCCAAACTAGAATCAATGAGGCCTTATGAAGACACTCAAGAATAACAAGCCAACCAGTGGATTTGCAGGCAGACTGTAACAGCTTGTTATCTGATGTCCCCTGGGCACAAACACTGAGACATCTGCAGGTTTTGACCTGGGTTTTTGTTTGTTTGGTTTTTTTCTCTGCTGGCTCAATAGTTAGTTAGCTGGTCATCTGATGTGAAAACAAAACAGAGGGAAGAAGACAGCCAGTTGCAATAGGCAGGAGATGCTGGATTATTAGCATGCCAAAAGGACTGGAAATAAAATAAGTACACAGGTTGCTTTGCTCTCCTGTATTATTTGTGCATGAAGCTCTCCGAGTTTGTTTCTAGAACTCCATTAAAAGCAGACGTTTCAGTTTGCCAGTTGTTACTGAACTTTTTTGTTGGTTTTATTTTGCATGTATTTTGCATCTCTAATCTCTTTGCTTGGCACTGCAAGTTAGAAATTAACCTGAAAAACATACATGGAATCTTCACTGACTTTCCCTGACTTTTGTCTGAGAACGCAAAGCTCTCTTCATATCATCTCCTCCAGTCCCATCAAAGGGAGGGAAGTCCCCCTGGAAGACTGACTTCTGAATCGTACTTTGGACTGAAATCTCTGCTCCTTGGGATGGAGTGACTGCACTAGCTTATATCATGCCTCTTTCCTGTTTCTAGGCTCTCATTAATAAAGAGTGTGCCCAGATTGCCAGACAGGGTCACGAGCACCAGCCCCAGCCTAATCTCTTAATTAACTCCTGTTAATGTAAATGCACTCGAAAAGGTTCTTTTAGCGTCAGTGTTCAAGAAATTAGAAGTCGTCTCTTGAAGAGACAGCTTGTTTCTTCTTTCATGGTTTGGTACAGTGACAACACTGTCTTGCTGTATGAGAAGGATTTGCCACATCCTATGGTGCTCACTTTTCATCCCTGGATTATAGATTATTTTAAATCAACTCAGAATAATAGGTGACAGCTCAGTGTATCTTACGTGTAGCATTGCAGTCTTGCATAGGTAGAGACCTCCCTGCTTCTTGTTTCCGTAATTTCCGTGTCTCAGAATAGCCTCAAGTCAAGGTTGGGTTATGCACCTTGCGGAGTAGAAGGTAACAATGTGTGAGGTTCTGGCACCTGCCAGAGAAATGCAGTTACTGCTTTTTATTTAATCTGTTTTATCCTCATTGCATGGATGTCCTACTCATTGCAATCAAGGTCAGAAAAGTATTTAAGCCTGTTTCTGATGTGGGAAGACAGTAGTCTCACAGGTGAAAAACACAAAGAAGAGCTAAGCTTAGATTGACCTTAGTGAAAAGAAGCAATCTCCCAAAATGGAGTATAACTGGACTGTATCAAGAGAGTGAATTTGGAGCCAGGTGAGAATTGTACCTGCTCACGTTATAAGCAGAGACTCTTCCCTCCCTCGTGACTTCAATTTTGCCTAGGAGAATCCATATAAAAACAAACAAATGCCAACAGACATGTTTCTATTGTTTTCCTTCTCTCTTTCTAATGAAAACACTTCCTTTAAAACAGAGCAATATCCTCCCCTATGATTTTTGCAGTCACAATGCAGAAAGAGAGAAAACCTGAAAGCAAAATTGAGTCCTTTTGATTTTTCCTAGTTCAAGAGAGGAGACGTGCCTGTGGGAAAGAGAACAAAAATCATGCAGAGTGAATCTGGATTTTAAACTGTTGCTAATGATCAACAGTCATCATCCAAATATTTATTTCTGGTTTTATAGTTTATTTGTGTTTAAGATGACAGCAGATCTTTAATTTGATATTCGGTCTTCCTTACATAAAAATATATCTTTTAGATTGGTTCTTTAATTATTCACTTCTGTAGGAGTTCAGACAGCAAGTTTCTGGGGGATAATGTTGGCATATATCGTCTTAGCATGTATGTTCTGTTCACTAAGTCTTTGGTTGCTGATGCTCAATTTGGTACTAGAGATCAAATCCTACTTGCACTGAAGTTGACAAGAAAATGTCCAATCGTTTGAATAGGGTGTTGATATTATTCATAACATCTAACGCCAAATCTGTAATACCTATCTAGTGCTTTGAAGTGCAGCTCCTCATATTGGGTAGTAAGCGTTCACAATTTCCACCAAAAAGCAAGGGAGGGATTGCAGCCCTGCTGCTGGAAGTGCAAAAGAGAGGCATGAAATAGGAGGATGTTTCATTTATCGCCTAACAGTTTGGATAACTTTTTTGCGTGCGGTTTGTTTGGTGACATGGATGCACAACCCACAGCCACGGACGGGTCTCTGCAACCTGCCTGTTTCCTAGTTATTATGGGTCTAACCTGTAGACCATCACCTAGGCAAGGCATCTAGAGATACGCTACTAAATCTATACATATGCATGGAAATATCACAATACACGGAGCTTTTTCCTCGTGTGTTTAGTGCTCAAAAATTCCGTCAAATTCAACAAGAGCTCAGCATGTAACATAAAGCAGCTGTTTATGAGTGCTTAAGTGGTTAGGAACCAAACTTCAGGCAGCCGGATTTGAAAAATGCAGTCAGTCTTTAAATGATGTGCTGTATTGAAAGGAGTCTAGTATAAAAAAGCTCATGAAGTCTGAGAGTTTATGATGGAAAGAAACCTGTAGCACACGGTGTGTGCTTCCTACTTTTCCTGGCTTTCATTATGCCTTCCTGCCTCACAGAACAGCTGTAACATTAAACCCATTGAAATTTGTAAAGTGCTTAGAGATCCACTGAAGGGAGGCAGTAGAAGAGTAAAAGGTACTCAATTTTCATTGCTATCATATCAGGCAAGATAGTTTCCAGAGTGTCTTCATAATAAGTAAGAATAAATAACTCCAAATGTAGAATCTGTTCTGTGCTCATTAATAGGTATCTCTTGGACTGTGGTTGAGGAGAATCTCTTTTAAGGAAAAGGTGAGTGTAGATTTGAAGGTTTGAATTCATATTTCATGGCCCCCCCTTTCTGAGGGCCATGGCTTGAAGCACCAAGGTGCGCTTTACTAGTGCGTGAACACTCTCCAGGTCTACTGGCATTTGAATAATAGTGCCAAACAGTTTGTTTGACCATTTTCTCCTGTCAAATTTCAACTAGATTTTCAAATAAATCATTCACCAATATTTTTTTCCTCATGATTTAGTTAGCTCAATAGCCAGCTGAACAATATTCATCAAATAAATTACTCACTTTTTCCCCATCAATCTGCAAATAATTTATTCACAAATACTTTTTACATGAGGCAGCCAGCTCTAGCCAGGACAAATCAAGGTAATTTCCTACTCTTTTGATCAAATGCCAGCAGGACTTTATCTTGGACAGCTCAATAGAGGCAGGTTTTAATGCATAATACATAATGGGTAAGCTGAGTTTTTCACCGTTCTTTGTGAGCTCTCTGCTATTGCCCATATTTCTGTTTGGTTACTGAGAGAGGAATGACAGGGGGGCATACATTTTCCAGGCAGGTACGCTCGGAAGCATTTCACAAAACCGACCGGACAGCTTCGAGGGTGTAGGGCTCACGTCAGCCACAACTGTGATGGGGCCGCTCCTTGGCCGGAACATGCAAGCTGTTTAATAGAGCAAGGCAAAATTTAACAAGAGTCGAGGGAGGAAATGAAGATGAGTATTGTGCCCGCTCCGAAACACAAAGGGAACTGAGAGATGAAATCAAGCAATGTGGAATTTGGCTAGCACGCTGGGGATAACCTCCCTAGCTCTTGAGAAAAGGGTCTTTAATGAGTAGCCAAGACACGAGACAGCACATCCCCATGTAGATGTCTCCAGGACAACGTTTGTGCTGTGCTTCCCTTTCCCCGGGGTTCTCATGCAAGCAGTTTGGAAGCTGCTGACAGTCCCCTTCCTGCCCTTAGTGGCTGTTGTATAGGACAGAGCAGTTGGGCATGGCCTTATCTGCCTGTCTGCCTATCCCTCTCTTTTGTTGTGGGGAGCTTATGGCTGCCACACACCAGCAGCGAGGGGCCTCACGTAGCTAAGGCATTGGGATGAAAAGATCTCTCCTCTGCTTATATTTGGCAGCCAGCGATCTGCACTGCACGCAAGCAGCACTTTTGTAGCCTCTGCCCCTAAACAGGGTGCTGGGTCCTCATCAGTGTGGGTCCTTCTGCTGTTGGTTGGAGACATATGGGACTTCTGAATGCTGTTTACCCATGCTCTCTGCACTGTTATGTGGGCCTGCTACGCAGACGTCTTGCCTTTGTCCTCTGCTGCTCAGGCAACAAGGTGAGGAGAACAAGAGTTGTTTATCCATGTCTGTCAAGAGAGAAACTTTGCAAAAGCTAGCAAGTATATGTTGGAGGAGTGGCGCAAGCAGGGAGTGGTTGCATGGGGTTTCTTTAGGATCAGTGTGGGTTCATGTTCATGCACATGTGTGCATGCATAATAATGTGTTTAATATAACACTTCCATCTCGATCCTTCCCTGAGAGTCTGTTGGCTAATCTAGTTACACCCAAATGAGAGATGCCTTCAGCCTATGCATTTATGCAGAAATCTAGGTATGAAGAAATATAGGCAAACGTTTGTGCAGCATCATCAACAAATGAATTATATGTGTTACCTACTCAAAACAACATGCTAAACACTGAAAGTCAAATAGGACGCCTTCCTCAGACACAAACAACTGACCACATATTTACTCTGTATCTCATAAATAAACATGGAGAAAGCACAAAAACAGAGGAAGATATTTGTCTTGACTTTATACTTGGAGAAAGCTTTTGCCTCAGTCTGGCTCTCATAGCTGAACTATACAAAATGGAATTGGCAAGGGGGAAAAATGACATAATCACATACATGTAACAATCCATTGAAAGTAGGACACACAAAAAAGAGAAGAAAACAGGCTTTGAAGGAGAAGGTAGACTAACACAGCGGTCAGCTTCAGGCCTGCTCTTTCTGTCATCTATGCTGGCGATTTATCAGCCTCAGAGAAACGGTTCTCAAATTCAATGTGGGATCTCAAACACCTGCTTAAATTGTCACAACATTACAGGATGTATTTTAACACACCCTGCTGCAAGGCCACGTAGTGAGGAAGGATGAAAATCGGTGATGAATGGCAGGGTAAAGATGCTCTCTTGGAAAAAGACGCAAAAAGAGACTTGGGGATTCAACATGGGTAATGGACTCCACAAGCTTTTTGTGCAGAGTAGGCAGTTAATGGTCTAATTCCATTATTAGATACATGAGAAGGGGAAAACCAAACGGCTGAGAAATGATTTCTGCTCTGTGCACAGCGTGTGTGTATAGACCACAATGACATTATATCCAGGGTGGGTACCTGAGAGTAAAAAAGTGCGTAGAAACATTTGGAGAGTCCAAAAATGCTTCAGTGACTGAAACTGAATCTCACAATGCGGGGCTTCAAAGAAAACAATCTATTCAGTTTAGCAAGGAGAGGTGATAGGAGAACCATGTATAGTTACTTATCCATGAAAATGGGATAGGTATGCAGTTTTGTAGACAAAGGCATAACAAGTTCTGATGTCTCAAAGTTGAAGTTAGACAAATTCAACCTTGAAGGAAGCAATTTCCTAGCAGCAAGGATAATTAAACATTGGAATAAATTAGTAGGTGGAGTAAGGCACTTGCCACTACTTGGAGTCTTTAAGACAAGATGTGTTGTCTTTCAAACTCACTTTAATCCAGCTGCTGTGAAAAAAAATAATCTATGTCTTGTGTATACGGGTCAGATTAATGGATTACAGTGGCCCCTTCTGTCTGGAAGTCTGACTATATGGGAGGGTAATTGGTTCTTACTAAATACGAAGTAAAAGAGTGAGATGGCACTTACTGAGAATACCACACACCACAACTCAAGATAGCAGGGGTTCACCTTTTCACCAGTGTGACTAACAGTGCATAGCAATGGTGAAGCAGACGCCGGTATCTGGCAGTTACAATAAGGGCAATAGGGAGTTCCAAATCGGACAGTCATAAGGAAAATCTTTCCAAGGACATAAGGCAAATTGTCAAGTCACTGCTGTAACTTTTCAGCACTGTAACTCAGGTCCCGGATCGGTGATCCTCAACTAGCAAGAGAGCACAGGAAATACAAAGCACGGAGAAAACTTGGACTGGGGCAAAACTGGGACTTGGACTCCTGCAAAATCAGTGGCCTTGTGCATACAGGGAACTTTACATCCCCAACTACATCCGTGTGTACATATCAGGATTGCTGCTGCAAGGCTTAAGAGGCACAAGGTAATGCATTTTCAGGACTAGAGTTTGATGAAGGATCAGCAGTTTAACCAGCATGATGGCAGCTGACCAGTAAGGGTGAGAGATCTTCTAACCTGTTTTCTGAATTTGACGTGAGGGAAACGTCTTGGTTTACAGAAGGGATGCCTTCCAGTGAAAAAAAAAAAGTGTTTGAATGCTGGCCAAAGGAGAAGGTAGAGCAGAATGATCGGAAACAGGCAGCAAGAACAAACAGGCATATGAAACATGGATGAAGATAGATAGTTTTGTTTTGTTTGGACAACCCTTTCTCAGTCACACCTGTGGATTCAGCTTTATTTGCACTTTGGGAGCTCAGAGAACTTCAGTGTGGACAGGACTAAGTGTCCCCCAGGCACCTCGTGGCTGCAGCTCTGCAAAGAGATCTACTGCATGCAGGAGCTCAGGTAATTGTGGTTGGAGGCTGACAGTTCTCCTCATCGGTTTTAGGAGGGTCTTGTTTCATTCCTATCAGCCAACACCCTCTCTACTGTAAAGCATTACAGAATGAATAACAAAGTCCAACCTAAAATCCAGTCTGATAATCATGCTCGGCTACAAACAGAGCATGCACTTCCTGCTAGTGGGAGCAAACAACCTCGCCCAAGCCAACTCGTGCTCAAGACCAAGGTGCACTGGAGACGCTAGAATAAAGCCTAAACCAGCCATTTTGTGCAGGAGCCGCAGCCCAAACCCATGCATAGGCTCCAGAGATTCCCCACACGGAGAAACGCGTACCACAGATTTGGCTCCACCAAACAACAGAAAATCAGGTGGCTTGAAGGGAGCTTGGGCAGCAAACAGCACAACGGACACAAAGAGAGCACTGATTTTAGTTACTGTGGCAAGGGGACTGAAAGAGCAGGTAACTGTCCGAGTAACTGTCCAAGAGAGCAGCCCAGTGCCTCAGTTCTTTGTTTTTACAAACAAACAGGAAATTAAATCCCCGGGCAAACAAAAATCTCTGCGAGCAGGCCGGGAAGAAAGGCGGTGGAGCGGTGGCACGAATGCCATGTGACGGCAGCCCTGTATTGCGTTAAGTGGGAACACAGGGAGGGAGAAAGAGACCCGGCCCCCAAACAGGGCAACGCTGCTTGTGTGGCGGCCCCCTGGCATCGGCAGCACGGGGAAGAGCTGCCCCGTTCGTGCACCACCAGGCAGAGGGTGTCTGCGCTGCCCTGGCCGGGCACTGGCCCTGCTCTCGCTCCCCTGACCCAAGCCCTGAGGCCAGCAGGACCACGCCAGGGAGCGGGCAGGAGCACAAGCAGGCCTGTTGCTGCCGTGCGTGCCCACGGGTGGGCAGGGGGCACAGGTGGGCCCACTCGGCGGTGTTTTGCGAGACAACGCATGCACGGATGGGGCCATGAGTAGACCCCGCAGTCGGGGCTGTGTGCCCAGGTGTGAAGGAGCCGCCGTGCCTGGCGGGGTTGGGGTTCATGGACCAGCAAGGAGCTCCCGGCCGTGGTTTGCATGGGGGGACACGGGGTGTGGGGAGGACAGACCTTACCCCCACACCCCCGGCCTGTGCGGTGGCTCTCTGTGGGGGGACCCTGCGCTGGGGCTGTGTCTGTGAGGAAAGCGGGCACCAGCCGACCCCACGCTGCGGGGTGCCAAGACAGCAGACACGGGCAGACCTCACCCCACAGCGGCGGGGGAATGGAGGGAGCGCCGCAGCCGGCACAGGGTATGAGCGGCGCCATGGCGGTCCCCAACGGCCGCTCCCAGTCCCAACGGCTTCCCAGCGCCCGGACAGCGGGGCCTTCCCGGGCCACGCGTGCGGGGCGGCCCCGGGAGAGCGGGAGCAGTGTGGGCAGCGCCGCCCCCCGCCTCGGCTGGCGGCGGTCGTGCCGGTGGCGGCCCCTCTTCTCCCCTCCCCTTTCAGGGGGTGTGGGCCGGGCCGGGCCGGACCCCCGCACCGCCCCCGCTACCTGCGGGCGGGGGCGCATGGGGGCGGGCACTGGGGAAAGTTTGTCTCTGTGGTTGGCT